>OZ023205.1:43718935-43751435 GCA_963995525.1 Escarpia spicata | reverse complement strand
TATATCACCTTCCTATGACTCGTGTCTTTAAAACAAAATAATCAGATGACCCATGCTTCGTTGTATATTCTGCTATAGACTAGATAATAGTACGGACGACAAATAAGATATCTAATGTGCAATATGTTACAGCACACCATGTGTTCGTGTCCGTATAAGCAATATGTTACAGCACACCATGTGTTCGTGTCCGTATAAGCAATATGTTACAGCACACCATGTGTTCGTGTCCGTATAAGCAATATGTTACAGCACACCATGTGTTCGTGTCCGTATAAGCAATATGTTACAGCACACCATGTATTCGTGTCCGTATAAGCAATATGTTACAGCACACCATGTGTTCGTGTCCGTATAAGCAATATGTTACAGCACACCATGTGTTCGTATCCGTATAAGCAATATGTTACAGCACACCATGTGTCCGTGTCCGTATAAGCGCTGTTGCAAGCGTGTCGTAAACCGTGGGTAGGGCTTGGATGGTGATACTGTCATCATACACCACGTTTACGGATAAATATGCAGTGAGCTTGACAGTTGTATAGTCCAGGCGTGCATGCGGTGGTGGTGTAACATGTCATGCCTGCGATTTTTCAGTGATGGTTATATGATATGTCATGGATGCTTTTATCCATTCATTGCATTGCTTGCGTCCTTGGATATTGCACGTTATGCGTGCGGTTATCCAATGATGGTGTTATTAGCCGCCATAAGTGCAACTGTCCAATGACGGTGATATTGTCGTGAATGTGATTAAACAATGATGGTGATACGGATGTCATGAGTAAGATTATCCAGTGATGACGATAATGCATGTCATGAGAGAGATTATCCAATGGTGATGTTGTGTGGTTATCCAATATGGCGATATGACATGTCATGAGTGCGATTATCCAATGATGGTGATATGATATGTTATTATTGCAATTGTCCAACGGTGATTATATGATATGACACGACCGCAACCGTGCAGTTATGGTTATGGTGATATGGCGTGTAATGAGTGGGATTACCCAACGATGTTGATATGATTCTTCATGATCACATCACAGTAGTGCGCCACAGTGTGTGCATGGTGGTGAGGTGGAAGGTCACGACACGCAACATCGACGGTCTCATATTCGACGTATGTGGGTGACGGAGATGTTGCGATATGACATGTCATGAGAACAACAGTGTTTTGATCCAGGTGAGCGGACGAACGTGAAGTGACGTATAATGACCGTGATAGTCGAGATGTGTGTGTGTGTGTGTGTGTGTGTGTGTGTGTGTGTGTGTGTGTGTGTGTGTGTGTGTGTGTGTGTGTGTGTGTGTGTGTGTGTGTGTGTGTGTGTGTGTGTGTGTGTGTGTGTGTGTGTGTGTGTGTGTGTGTGTGTGTGTGTGTGTGTGTGTGTGTGTGTGTGTGTGTGTGTGTGTGTATGACGGTGATTGACATGCCGTGAGTAACGTAGTCCTTGTGTGATGATCTCAGTAATGGAATTGTCCAGGCGGGAGTGTGGCGGTGATGTGATGTGTTATGATCACGACTGAATGATATTCCAACTGCTTAGTTAGTGTCCAAGATGCGGTAGAATCCACGTGCGTATGATGTGTACTAATGTAACACGATGTAATTATGTGAGTATTACATTGTTAACCTGAAGCTCAATTACGTATGTACACATGCACGAAACAATTAAACTACATGCAAATAAAATAATGCTATATTGTACTAACTTACATCAACGCAAATGCATAAACATACATATATTCAAACCAATTATTTATATTTAAGATGTATGTCTTGCAACCCTGTTTTAGTTACATATCTATTTAAACATACAAAAACTGCCAGAACATTACTGAAACAAATGTAAATTTGAGAGTAAAATATTAAAATTCAAAATTGCCAGCCATAACGAATGTCTTCACATATGTTAAGGAAAACACAACAACAACGAACATACTCCTCGTCCTGCACTGCGGCCGCGGTCGACACGACGCTCAGGCCGAGGAGTAGAATACCAATCGGGCTGCCCGCCACGCCCATAGTTGTGCGACTTGGGTACATCCAACGCCCAACCGGCGAACTGGCGTAGGTTTCACGTGCGAGCTCGGCGTGTTCTCCGGGACGCGTCTCACGGGGCGTGAGGTCCAGCGGGAATGTCCCGGCTGATGACGGCCGTCGGTTATATACTGGGCGGCAGTCGATGGAACGGCTTCTGGAGCCAGAGGAACGTGATAAACAAATACGACGAGATCGAAGCCTTTAACCGGCAGACATCTGTCGTGTCTTTGACGGAGAGTGAGACAAAGCCGTGCCGACACATGGGGCATCGCTCGATAGTACTTTAGGCCGCTCACAATTGAACCTACGTAGCTGTGAGGGACATCCGCCGGTGCCCATTGAAGGTGGACTCCTGCAACAACAGCCTATGGCGGGATGACATCGATCCGATGAATGCGCGACGGGAATAGGTAGTAGTGATCATAAAACTGAAATCCAGCAGATTTACTTAACTATGTATGTTTTCCGTTTATGCCATATGTCCCTACATCATAATTACACAATGTCAATATAGCTTGAGTATTTAATTATACTATTTTGATACTCTATACATCACTACATTATACTTACATACATGTAATGTCAAGATGCATTGAGTATTTAATTATGCTACTTTGATAAACTTTGATAATTGCGAGGCAAACACAAGTCAGAAATTAAATTTGATACTTAATCACATCCTGATTACATGTAAAGTATAGCAGTATTACAGGAATGTATACAGGCCTATAACCATTGATCACCAGATCAAATTGATCGATAATTGGCTCGATATTTATCGATCGATCAAACATCTGGCTGTGTAACAAGACTGGACTTAGACTCATACATTAGGGCGCACAATTTGTGTGTGTGTGTGTGTGTGTGAGTGTGTGTGTGCGTGTGTGTGCGTGCGTGCGCGCGCGTGTGTGTGTGTGTGCGTGCGTGCGTGCGTGCGTGTGTGTGTGCGTGCGTGCGTGTGTGTGTGCGTGCGTGCGTGCGTGCGTGCGTGTGTGTGAGTGAGTGTGTGTGTGTGTGTGTGTGTGTGTGTGTGTGTGTGTGTGTGTGTGTGTGTGTATGTGTGTGTAAATTACAGCTAAACACAACGAAAACAGCATATTAAGCTAATGATCAGCCTCGGTTTCAGATCGACCTTTTCACCGCATTATGATCCCTAAATAGGCCTGGTGCGATGTTTGATAAAAAGTGTTATTGTGTCTAATATTGAACTACATGCTTAGTGTAACAATAATAATACTATTATTATATAGCAAAATTGTATTACGAAGACCGGTGGCAACTAATCATACATTCACAGAATACACAGACTTTAATCTAGGAACTTACCGTCGCGTCAGTCTTGCCGAAGTTCAGTCAATGATGGCGTCAAATAACTATGCAGGAATGAGAACAAGTTTTTTTCAGACGAACTTTTATGACGGATTCACACCTACACACACATACACATACGCACATACGCACATACGCACATACACACATACACACATACACACACACACACACACACACTTACACACTTACACACTTACACACTTACACACATACACACATACACACACACACACACAGACACACACACACACATACACACACACACATACACACAGACACACACAAACACACAGTCTTGTTATACGATATAAGACGGTTCTAGAGATAGGCACATAGGTGCACACATTGTCGGGAAGATAGATGAATATGTTGATGATTGGACAGATGGATAGATTGACCGGTCGATGGATGACTCTTGCTAATACGGATGAATGAATGGGTCGGTGGGTGGCAGGGAAAAGGTAAGTTCTTATATTAAGCGTTATCCAGTTCTTAGGACTGCTCTTTACACATTACTTTGCACATTACTCGCCTGCAGACCACTTCAATCGAACACCATTTTGACTTCTGTGTGAAACAATCAGCCACGCTGCAATTATTACGCAAATACTATTCGCTCACAAGTAGCCACCAGTGCCTGTAGGCAGGTATTGATTCACACTACTGTGTGAACTGGAACAAAGAGACCGAACTTGTGTTAGGTAGGAACAGGCAGTGCAGGATTCGAACCCGGAATCTTTCGACTGAGAGTCCGACGCGGTAACATTTTGCTATCATGCCCCGACGTATCGATGGATATAACGACCACAGGATGGACATATGGAAGGACGTGCGTGGATGGGTGATTGAATGAGTGGTTGGGTGTGGATTACAGGTACTGCGAGACAATGTTGTTGTCTTGGCCGAATCAGTGGACTTGTTCCGCAGCCAACTCCGAGAGCCTTGTTAGTGAACGAGCCGTGTAAATAATGTAAATAGTTAGCGCATGTGCATAGGACACATGACCGGTCACGTGGTCTTCTCGGCAGAGTATCCTAACAGGATTTAGCCGAGTATATATCTTCTTCTTCCCCTTGCTCCCTTGTGGGGTGGGGTCCACGTCACTCAGTTGCTTCTGCTTAACTTGTTATTTCCCCCCATCTCTGTCTGTTGTCCGCAATGACCTTCCGTTCTTGACTGTTCACACCCGCCCTCCTGAGATCACTTGTCATGCTTTCGTTCTATTTCACCTTTGATCTTCCTCTTCGTCGTTTGTCACCCTCTTCTGCTGTCCACGCTTTTTTGAGTCGAATATATATCCAAATCGAGATTCCAATAACAATGAAAGTATTTGCTATTGACACCGAATGCTATACTCATATTTATCTGAAAGCAAGTGTATACTATATAGTGTCCGCTGTCATTATCACCGTGTGTATGCACGTACATGGTGCAGACATTACACGCCTTGCCACACCGTTTCCAATAGTCAACAGTTATGTTGTATCGTACATGTCACGACCGTCTCTAAAATTAATATACTGTGGCGTTCCACTAGTATCGGCACCGTCCTTCCGTAGCACATAGCAGTATCTACGCTGGTTATCTTAAATTGTTCACAAGTGTTGTCACGTGGTTAGAGTCGTGATAGTGCATGTCCCGAAATGTTCGCGACGACGCGCGCGTTACTTTACTGATTCGGCGATAGTAGATGAACGCCCTTCCATGTGCACAGACTCGTCGCCGTTTTAAAGTTAACATCTGTGTAACGGCATGAAACTTTGAACATAGAATGGCTGCGGCATTTCCGGTGGTTACCCTTGCTGGTATGTATTCTTTGTTACTCTGATATCGGAGCCATTACGACATACATCAGTATTAGTTATCTGTTCGCTAAGGATATACAAAGGTGGTGCGTTCATATGGACATTGCAATATGCGTCATTTGAAGGTGTTTATGTTTAACAGTACTAGAACCCTCCATTGTCTCTTCCCCGCCCCCGCCCCATCGTTAAACAAGTATTAGCCACTGACACCGCGATCGGAAATGGACTGGTGTGAAATCGATTTGTTTGGTTTGAAATCCACAGAACATAACATAACTTAACATTGTTAAAGTTTTAAGTAAGTAAATAATTTATTTCCATAACATAACATAGTCTTGATTGCTTCTTTAAAGAACAATTCTTTTTACAACAGGCTATCATTAGATGTATGAGAAAGTAATATTACGACACTAGCCAATCAATATAAATGTATGCAAATACACAAAATACAAGCATTTCAGAGAGGTGGTGTTGGTGAAATAGGAGATATGAACAAGTGATGGGTGGAGTGATGAAATAGGAAATATGAACAAGTGATGGGTGGAGGGATGAAATAGGAGATATGAACAAGTGATGGGTGGAGTGATGAAATAGGAAATATGAACAAGTGATGGGTGGAGGGATGAAATAGGAGATATGAACAATTGATGGGTGGAGGGATGAAATAGGAGATATGAACAAGTGATGGGTGGAGGGATGAAATAGGAGATATGAGCACATTGCACAACCATAGAAATACATAAAGAACCTTCACATGTGTAATGGAAAACGTAAGCACAAACAGGCACATGTATGTATGTTCACACGCCTCAATAATTCTACCCGTACTCTCTAATATGCTCAACAGGCTAATGAATGCCTATTGTCATCAATCGATTAAATTACATTATGAATCTATGTTGTATAAACTTTCTATCATTCGTATAATGCATGTATTTGTGGATAATAGTTATTGTTCAGTGCGCTTGCATGAATTTACGATATGTATAATACTATTAGTAGATATCAACCTTATGTCGAAATGTATTAGTACTGATACAACTCATGCACTTGACATGGATCGATATATTGCATAGCATTGATTATTGGCGCAACACTTGACATCTAATGTTCAAACCTCAGGTGGCTTCGAATCCATCTGCCATCGGTCACGCAGATGTACATTTTAAATGGCGAAAGAAACGCGTGTGTAGCAAACATATTTAGGAACATTCTAACCCTGCTTTGTGAGACGCGGTGTTTGTGTTAGTTATCGTACGTAGATAGTGATTCGGCCAACAGAGAGGGATTAACATTCATTTCATGCCGTGCGGTATAGCTGTTCGAGATAACGCAATGAACTATACGTCTCCCTCGTGTATGTTGATTGACGGCTAAGACAATGCTCAAAACTGGCCGGTATTTGTTTAATAAAAGTTCCCATTGGGACTATACTTTATAAAATAGCTCCTTACATTTACACTACTGTGATATTTCCAGCTTGCTTAGTAATCTACTAAATATCTAGCATTGTTAAAAATTGTTAAAGAAAAATGTACTTTTTATGTAATTATTTATACAACATAACTGCCTAACTTACACACGCACTAATGTTACAATGACATATAACGTGTTTATCGCTACAACGAAAACAAAGTATACTTCTGTTGGCTTTCAGGACTGTTTTTGCTGAACGCACTACTTGTATCAGCGGAACAGCACGACGGTGAGTTCCTGGTAAAAGTGTCACGCTAAGAGATCTATTAAGCGGTTTACGTTGTTACTTAAGTTGTTTTAGGCATCCGAATCATTGCATCCCGCCATGCTGCTCATTTTCAGCATGCCGCTCTGTTGTCAACGCTTCATTTACTAATCTCATAATTTAACTGTGCTGTTTGGCCGTTATTAACTCGTAGACAATAACTAACAGTAAAAGTACATGTAACACATAAATATATAAATACAATTGCTTTATTTGAAAATAATAATCGTTGTACGAAACTACGTCTATGCATCATACAAAAAATATGTTATTCGAACATCACATACTTCTGGCTGAATATACACGACCCGCAACACAAACTGTCACAATGTCATAGCTTTTACGATATCGACATTTGTAATATGTTCTGTTCGAGTGAGGTATTCCGAAAAAGACGTCCCTCTGCACATGTCGCCTGGAATTTGACATGTATAACAATACAAATAATATCACTTTGAACGTCTCATCGGTACATGTCACATATTCTGTTATCATTTATTATTTAAAAAATCTTATCTCAAGGAAACTACCAATAAATATGTATATAATTAATCATCAATGTTAATTTATATTTCGCATGTTACACGAGAGGTTTAGTTAGTTTAATTATGCTTTACTTAATTATTTTTAACAAAATTTTATTTCGATCTTTATTATTTATATTATGACAGTTTAATCGATTGTAAAAACCAGTGAATATAAGTTTACTTTGGATTTTCAGTATATATATATATATATATATATATATATATATATATATATATATATATATATATATATATATATATATATAACACTATTATTATTATAACTGTTATATTCAGGATGTCCAAGCTTCGTTGGCGGAGATCCAACGAAAAGTCTAAAGAACGCCGGTAATTCCTGGCTCCATCTGTTCCCTGAATACAAGTTCCCGTGTGACGGACACGTGGTTGCGTGGAATTACTATCGTTCAATCCGGTGGAAGCCGGTCTTCGCGGGCGTGTGGCGACAACGAGGCTCGAGCCTCACTTCCGTCGAGCTCGTGGCGAAAACGTATTTATCAATTTCCAAGACCGGAAAACTTACTTATGCCTTGCGTTATCCGATAGCGGTGCGCCGGGGAGATTTTATCGGCATCCACTACCAGAAGAATGGTTCATGGCCCGTTATATATTCAACCAGTAAGCCGTCGATCGCTGGACCGCTGACCAAAGTCGTGTCGTCGCCGTTGTTTGATCGCTCACTGAAGGAAGGACGAACAATCGATCTCCCGAAGACAGTTGCACAGTACAGTTCATTCGCTGTCCAAGCTAGCTTCGATGCTTTGACTCATAGTAAGTACGTAAACAGTGGTACACGTGTAAGTGCGTGTGCCTGTGTGCGTGTGTGTGTGTGTGTGTGGGTGTGTGTGTGTGTGTGTGTGTGTGTGTGTGTGTGTGTGGGTGTGTGCGTGTGTCTGCGTGCGTGTGCGTGCGTGTGTGCGTGTGTGCGTGTGTGCGTGTGTGCGTGTGTGCGTGTGTGCGTGTGTGCGTGTGTGCGTGTGCATGTGTGTGCGCGCGTGTGCGCGTGCGTGTATGTTATGTGTGTGCGTGCGTGTTTGTGTGAGTGCGTATCTGTTCGCGCGTAAGTACATAAACAGTGGTTCACGTGTGCATGTGCATATGCCTGTGCATGACGCACGCGTTTGCTTGTGTGCGCGTGCGTGTGCGTGCGTGCCGCGTGGGTATGTGTGATTGTGTGCAAGCGTACACATGTATCCAAATCGTATTTATTTGCTCGTCTGACCACCTACCAGTTAGTTCTTTGTGCATAATCATGTAAATGGTTTAGTCGTGTTCCAATGGAGGAAAACCTTGAGCCAATATAATTACATTAGTTACACTCTACAATTATATTATTAGTGTTCTCCATCAATGCGCAGAAATGATAGGTTTATATTACCGGTCAGCACTAGTTCACTAGCCGTTATTTATAACCCGTATTTGCACGGATTACTATTTCGTTTGTAAAATATGTCTGTTTGACTTCATTATGCCTCCGACGCTCATCAATCGTATTAACTGTACATGGGCCATATTACGCTGTGCAGAGTTATCGTGAACGCGCCACAGTTTACAATCACCAACCAAAGCCAATTGACGAAAGAACCTACTATAATCTATTTCCAGCTGACGTGTTCGTTCTACAGACGAGCCCGGGGTACAACTACTTGTCGGGTCAACTCGTCACACTTCGTCCATTCTTCGCTTTCGCTGTCCACGCCTGCAGCGACATCTGCCTGTCGCTGTACCCGGTCGCTGAGCGCCCTCTGGAGGACAACATCGAAGTGTGCTTCGAACGTGACGGTGTCACGTACATCGAAGAGATGTTCATGGGCGGTCGTCGCGTGGAGATGAACGAGACGAACCTGCTCAACTGCAGCTCATACCGTTCCCTCTGGGTGTCTTGGGAGGGCGGGAGGGTGAAGGCAGGACAGGGAAGGTTGCTAGAAAAGGACTTCATCGTTCTCGAGTCAGCGAAGAAGCCGCGGGTGCATTTCATATCAATAGCCTCTGGAGTGGCTGCGACATGGCGGCTCAACAGATACGAGCGTGAGTACTCGCAATACAATATTATATGTTAAAAAAGGAAGGTTTTTTCCATTCGTTTCTATTATAAAATTGGGGGTACATTGGCAATTTTCGCCTGACTAGACCAGGGCCGCATTTGTCGCGGTTCGCCGCCAGAAATTGGAAAGGTTAAATGTTACGTCCCGCGACGTTCACCGTATTCAAAATGGATGCTTTTGACTTCAAATGTGTTTTTCGACCAAATGTACCATCGCTGCAATTAGGAACACTTAGTTTTTTTTATAAAAAGCTCAACTTGTGAAACTTAATTGTGAAGTGAAGCCCTCAAAAGCACAAACAATACCGTTAAAAAGGAATCATCATCGAATGCGAAACTAATAACGGTGTCACGGCGTCAGCACGAAGTAACTTTAAACGGCAAAACCAACTTCCAGGGCAAAAAGCGACTTCGCGATGCGGCGCGGCGGCGAACTCTGAACGCGGCCAGATCAGACCACACTCACCGGCACTGCAGTGTATACCAAGGAGCCTATATTTAGACAGGAGGCGTCACTGAGCGAGATCATGGCAGTCTACAATGAGAGGTTTTGTCCGCCATTTGGGAGGCTAGCACGTGCATCTGTGCATCTGTTCTGGATTGGCGTGCCTCCACAATGGTGGACTAACCGCCCCATTTATGTACTTATTTTTTACAATGGGAATAGCGCGCGCTGGATCATCTTGTGTCGATACACGGTCTTTGGTTAGTGTTTACAATACACCTACTGACACCTACTGACACCTACTGACACCTACTGACACCTACTGACACCTACTGACACCTACTGACACCTACTGACACCTACTGCGTCATATTTGAAGCCGGTGTGACGTCATAATCACGTATACGTGACAATTTTCGAATACGTCTGATTAGCCCCGACGTAGCCGACAGTTTTCAAGTTTACGTGATTATGGCGTCATACCGGCTTCACGTATAACTCAGTCGGTGTCAGTCGATGTAGCCGGTGTAGTGTACGCACTGCAGTCGGGGTGAGTCTGGCTTGGTCTCGTCTGGTCGGATCTGCTTGGGTCGGTCGGGCGAAAAATGCCAGTGTATCCCGGCCATGAAATTATGGTATTCACGACAAACTGTATCTATTATAATATACTGGCCGCCAAAATGTATTTAATGAATCTCTTTGTTGTTGCAATTGGGAAGTAATCAGTTCGTTTACATGGCAGCGCGGCGCTGTCGAAGGATTGGCCTGACGTCCCTTTATAAAATTATATAAAAGAAACTATTGACAGAAACATATAATGAACGTACAGGATATCGTTGAGGGATACATGCATTGCAGTTACACAATCTCAAACAAAGTTAATTTCAGCATATTAGTATTACAAGCTCTGCCGGCGTCGGGTCACGATCTTCCTCCGAATTTTCCAAGCTCGCAATTCCGGGAATTTAGTGACAAAGCGACTATTTATGAAAACATTGGCTGTTGATTTAGAAAATGTGTTGATCCTTCGTTAAGCACATTTCGGTGGTCAGTAATTTAGCATAGATATGATGTATGCTATCTAATATGATTTTACAATAAAAACGAACTAAAAATCTTCCGTTAAACGTAATATTTTACAAGTGATGCACACACGTATAGACAGGTACATGCATACATACATACGTACATACGTACATACGTACATACGTACATACGTACATACGTACATACGTACATACATACATACATACATACATACATACATACATACATGCATACATGCATAGATACATACATACATACATACATACATACATACATACACACACGCACACACACACACGCACACACACGCGCGCGCACACACACACACACACACACGCATTAACAGAGACAAAGACACAGCACAGACACACATACTCGCGCATACACATACATCCGCATGCATGCACTCCCCTACGCAAACACACAAACACACGCAAGTACACGCAAACACGCGCACCAACATACTCGCACAAGCACCCGTTTGTCATCTTCCTTAACCGGTTTATTACTGACTGTTTTTTAATTGACTTAGTTCTAACTTCCGTGACCCAATACACCAGCTACGATATAAACGTGGTTTAGATGGTGAGGCCCGTTTCCGGACACGAGACTTTCGTGATGACGTCAGTCGGGTGAGCTTAACGAACGCGACCGCCACACATCTGCTGTTCCGGGTGCGCGCCTGTCGGTCAGCCGCGCTGGAACTTGAGGCAAGGGTCGGCAGCAAGAGTTACAGCAAACACGTCATTGAGATCGGAGCTCAGGACAACACTGAGTGCGCTATATACAAGCCCACCAACATGAAATATCTCACATCACGGGTGCGTGTGACGGTTATTTAATAATAGAGAGCGTCTGCAAGCGCCCCGGTCTCGACTCCCTATCACGATCGCGCCACGCACTCAGTTCCGTCGTAGGAGATTGGAACGGTGCGCGTGACGCGATCGGGATAGCGACAGGGAGTCGAGATCGGAGCGATTGCAGACAATCTCTTATGTTTGTTATCGTGGATTCACCGCGACAATAGCTGGAGTGAAGTTACTGAGTGGCAACTACTGCACATTACGCTATGTGCAATGTAATGGTTCCTCAATGTAATTAGCCCAGCTTGAATCAGTTTAGATGATTACGTGTGATGTGGACGAATTGCAAAACTGTAATATGAGAAGTTGACTTAACGCAAGTGTACATACTTTTGTTGATATATTCCACATAATTATTCTTACCGGTTCCTACATGGCTGGCTTCTACGCTGCACCACCTCTTGTGCCAGCTCGCACATTAACGTTGCCTTCAATGAACGGGGCTGTATAGCTTAGTTTAATTGGGCGATTTTGCCACAAATTACCTAATTCCCCTTAAAAGACTATGTGATCTGACATGCCAAAGAGGCACAACACCGGAGCTGTATTGGATACTAGATAGATACGAGCAAATAACTAGAATTAAGGGGATATCGTTTAGGACCTATATTTGTTAAACAGCATCGCGCCACTATGATTGTGGCATAACGATAGCAACGATATCTGAGGTATTTTTTTAGTATGATTAGAGTTTTTGATGTCAGGTGTACAATTTTACCGTCATTTTCTAGTTAGTTATATATTAGAAATCGATCATCAACATCATATTACGTTCATTTGTAACGTTGCTGTTTTATTTCGTCATCTACACCGTGAACAAACTGCTGTGGGTGTGAGCATGCAGTGATGAGTGTTGGTGGGTGTGAGCATGCAGTGATGAGTGTTGGTGGGTGTGAGCATGCAGTGATGAGTGTTGGTGTATGGTGGGTGTGAGCATGCAGTGATGGATGTTGGTGTATGGTGGGCGTGAGCATGCAGTGATGGGTGCTGGTGTATGGTGGGTGTGAGCATGCAGTGATGGGTGTTGGTGTATGATGGGCGTGAGCATGCAGTGTTGGCTGTTGATGTGTGGCTGGTGTGAGCATGCAGTGATGAGTGTTGGTGTGTGGTGGGTGTGTGCATGCAGTGATGGGTGTTGGTGTGTGATGGGTGTGAGTGAGCATGCAGTGATGAGTGTTGGTGTGTGGTGGGTGTGAGTTTTCAATGATGGGTGTATGAGCATGCAGTGATGAGTTTTGGTGTGTGAGCATGCAGTGATGGGTGTTTGTATATGGTGGGTGTGAGCATGCAGTGATGGGTGTTGGTGTGTGGTGGGTGTGAGCATGCAGTAATGGTTGTTGATGTGTGGCTGGTGTAAGCATGCAGTGATGGGTGTTGGTGTGTGATGGGCGTGAGCATTCAGTGATGGGTGTTGGTGTGTGGTGGGTGTGAGCATGCAGTGATGGGTGTTGGTGTATGAGCATGCAGTGATTGGTGTTGGTGTGTGGTGGATGTGATTGAGCAGGTAGTGATGGGTGTTGGTGTATGGTGGATGTGAGTGAGCATGCAGTGATGGGTGTTGGTGTGTGATGGGTGTGAGCATGCAGTGATGTGTGTTGGTGCGCGGTGGGTGTGTGAATGCAGTGATTGGTGTTGGTGGGTGGTGGGTCTGAACATGCAGTGATGGGTGTTGGTGTGTGGTGGGTGTGAAAATGCAGTGATGGGTGTTGGTTATTGTGGGTGTGAGTATGCAGTGATGGGTGTTGGTGTGTGGTGGGTGTGAGCATGCAGCGATGGGTGTTGGTGTGAGGTGGGTGTGAGAATGCAGTGATGGGTGTTGGTGTGTGGTGGGTGTGTGCTTGCTGTGATGGGTGTTGTATATGGTGTGTGTGTGCATGCAGTGATGGGTGTTGGTGTGTGGTGGGTGTGAAAATGCAGTGTTGGGTGTTGGTTTGTCGTGGGTGTGAGCATGCAGTGATGGGTGTTGGTTTGTGGTGGGTGTGTGCATGCAGTGATGGGTGTTAGTGTGTGGTGGGTGTGTGCATGCAGTGATGGGTGTTGGTTTGTGGTGTGTGTGAGCATGCAATGTTGGGTGTTGGTGTGTGACGGGTGTGAGTGAGCATGCAGTGATGGGTGTTGGTACATGGTGGGTATGTGCTTGCTATGATGGGTGTTGGTATATCGTGGGTGTGTGCATGCAGTGATGGGTGTTGGTGTGTGGTGGATGTGAACATATGATGTTTGACCTCTCTTCCTTGTACCCGCAGCATACCCCTGGCATACTCAACTGCAGCACCTACCTCGACTTCTGGGTCGACTGGACAGACGGCATCATTAGCCTCGGCAGAGGGCGTTCCGTCAGCGATGACGTCATACTGACGTACGAGTTATCAAAACGGAAGCCAGTGCCAATCAGCGTCGTGTCAATATATACTGCTCATTCGGTTGGAATGTGGGAATTTCCAAATTATGAAGGTGTGTGAATTGTTTTTTGCAGTCGCGCAGTCACTAATTGTCGACAATGATTGCTGACATGAAAATTATTTTACTTTGGAATTGATCTTCAGCAGACAAAAGGTCGAATAAAAGTAAATAAATAAAAACATAACACTGTGTTCTAGCTCTTCTACTGCTGCATTATTCTTGCCAAATTTGTCCTCCACTTCGCAACTGCCCACACCTGTTCTCTTCAAATGACCTGCACACTTCAGGTTTCTTGTTAATGTTCCCGATGAACTAGATCCAAGTATATCTTCCATTAAAAATTAAATATACTTTTTATAATAAGTAATCTTTACCTGGTGTTGACAATGTATATCATGTCCAAACATAATGCACATGATATACTATCGAATATGTGTATAGAATGGTAATATATTAATCAGTAAGGTGTTACGTTGTGTGAGTAATCGTTTCTGCTGTCTTTCTGCTGTCTTGCTGCTGCTGCTTTTATTATAAAAAATCAATTTTATTTTCAGATGATGTTTTCGCCTTGGTGACCCCACCTGAATACTCATATGACCTCTTCCAAATATTCTCCAGTCGATCAGCCTTCGTGTTTAGTGTGATTTCATCTTCTTCCATCCACGTCAAACTCTCGGGGAGTCTCGGTGCTTACTACGAGATCACGCTCGGGGCCCAGAACAACACGAGGACGGTGATACAGCGATCGGACGCGAGTGGCATGACGTCACACTACGTACACACGCCCGGTATCGTCAGCGGTCATCACTTCCGGCGGTTCTGGCTGACCTGGAGGGATGGACACATCAAAGTAGGACAAGACGCGTTGAGTACACACGCAATCGTTGATTGGCCCGACGCACAGTCGTTCATGCACCAAGTCCACAGTATTGGCGTCACCTCGGACGGTAGCCACGGGTACTGGGTGATACCTAGACAGACAGGTGGGTCGGTGTCGTGAAACTCTTGAAGTTGCATTTTGAGTTAAACTACCGTTTTAACTGTTTTTAAGAAAATGCAATTTACAACGTAAACATTATTTACTTATTTATCATTTTTGCTACCATAGTTTGACATTTATACGTTGTTCGATAAATTATGCTTTTACAAAGATTACCGGTCGCCAGAACCAGCCAGTGGAATAATAGACGTATGGTACAAGGATAGTTTGCGTCTTTTGCACCGTCTTATCATAAAATTGCGTATTATGTGACAAAGTTTCTAAGGGTCGAAGAAAGTTATATATAGTGTACGTGGCATGTTGATTCACTGGCAATTTGTACTTAAAAGATGGACGAACTCAGAATGCAACTTCCGCAACGACCTTTCATTCAAGGCTGTTCACACCTGCCCTCCCAAGGTCCCGTTTCATGCTATCATTCCATATCAGTCTTGGTCTTCCTCTTCGTCGTGTCGACCCCCTTTTGCGTTCCATGCTCTTTTTGACAGTTTGTCATCGCTCATTCTTTGCACATGTCTTTCCCATCTCATTCTGTTTCTAACTACATTCTACTTTAGGTGTTTTCCTGAAAATTTCTTCTCTCTGTTCCATCCATGCAATTAAATAGACAAAGAGTAATAGGACAACGTTCACATTGAAAGAGCTATGAATCAGTGCTGCCATAAGGTAGTTGTGTTGGTAATGCAGGTCCGTTGAAAGGATCTGGTGAACTAACGACATATAAAATCCGTAGTAACTTTATGGTTGTCACTTGTAAAACGGCCAGGGTCACGGCGAACAAACTACTGCGGAGTAGTTCACCCTAAATAATTACGTATGGCTAAAATTTACGATTTATGCGAAGTTTAACTTGCTCTAATGTTTATGCGTGTTTTAATGTTGCTGCACAAACTGAGTAATAAATGCTGTAATAAATAAGCCACACATTGTTCTCTAATCGTAGGGAATATAACGCGAGTGACAACGGAAAACGGGTATAACTACGAGAGGATCTGGCTGACGGTCAGCGGAACCGATTACGTCATGTTTCGTGTGCAGGCGTGCTCGAATGCCGTCATCGCTCTGTCACACGTGCCCGGGGTGATAACGAGCGGCACCTACCAGATCGTCATCGGTGGATCCGACAACCAGGTGCAGTGTTACTAATCAGAAAGCAATAGAGGGCAGTGTGACCTACATTTCATGTACCCGTGTTTATGAAAATGCAGTCAGTGTCGTTTCCCTTTAGTAGCGCTGTATGGACAAACATTAGTGTGATCCCACGAAATCTATTGGTTTCATCAGAATTGTGATATGTAAATATAATTATTTAATAATCGTTTCTTATAATATATATTCTTATAATATAGATACACATTATAAGAAAAATATATATATATACATATGTATATATAAAAATATATATTATAAGAAACGATTATTAAGTTATAATATATCGCAATATATATATATATGTAGAGAGAGAGCACTGAACTACTTACGTAGCGTGTTTTCGTTGTGTTTCTGTACGTGTGCTAAATGCAGTCTGATGCCAATTCTGACGATAATGCCAACTACACTCTCATATATATATATATATATATATATATATATATATATATATATATATAATATGTATAATATATATATATATGTATAATATATACATATTATATATGTATTATATTGTTTTTTTCTTCATGTGAAACTACTGAACTCGAACTAACGATGCTTACAAACACCCCTCAGGTGTCGGTGATACGGAAGGAGGTCGGCGGGGACAGCGTCACAGAGTGGCCTACACCATCCATCCTCAGCTGTAGCGAGATGCGGCCGTTTTGGGTGAGCTGGGGAGAAGGGAGAATTCACGTGGGCGCGGGAACGACTGTGGGTGACGTCACGTTCCTGCGCTACGCCGACCCTACCCCGTACCAGGTGAACGGCGTCGCCGTGGCCACCGGTGATGGGAACACCGGACGGTGGGAGTTCGGGCAACAGTCAGGTGGGTATGACGGGTGATAATACAGTGAACATGACTTATAGATATGACTGCTCAAGTTGACATTTACAGGAAAAATCCATAAAGGCAAGTGGATAAGTGTGCGTGTGTGCGTGTGTGCGTGTGTGCGTGTGTGCGTGTGTGCGTGTGTGCGTGTGTGCGTGTGTGCGTGTGTGCGTGTGTGCGTGTGTGCGTGTGTGCGTGTGTGCGTGTGTGCGTGTGTGCGTGTGTGCGTGTGTGCGTGTGTGCGTGTGTGCGTGTGTGCGTGTGTGCGTGTGTGCGTGTGTGCGTGTGTGCGTGTGCGCGTGTGCGCGTGTGCGCGTGTGTGCGTGTGTGCGTGTGTGCGTGTGCGCGTGTGCGCGTGCGCGCGTGCGTGCGTGCGTGTGTGCGTGCGTGTGTGCGTGTGTGCGTGTGTGCGTGTGTGCGTGTGTGCGTGTGTGCGTGTGTGCGTGTGTGCGTGTGTGTGTGCGTGCGTGCGTGTGCGCGTGTGTGCGCGCGTGTGCGCGCGTGTGTGCGTGTGTGCGTGCGTTTGTGCGTGTGTGTGTGTTTGTCTGTATGTCAGTCTGTTTGTCTGTCTGTGTGGGTGCGTGCGTGCGCGTGCATGCACGTTTGCGTTTGAGTGTGTGTGCGCGCGCGCGCGTGTGTGTGTGTGTGTGTGTGTGTGTGTGTGTGTGTGTGTGTGTGTGTGTGTGTGTGTGTGTGTGTGTGTGTGTGTGTGTGTGTGTGTGTGTGTGTGTGTGTGTGTGTGTAACGTGTCCATCTGAGTTATTTGTCAATTTTATTATTAACTATATATTCACTGTTAGATGGGTCTTTTCGTTTTTCGTAAATGAAACAAATACTTAACATAACGGCATACTTCGGCTTTCGACAGTTTAAATCGTTGTAAATATATACCGGTCATTTCGATACGATTTGATATAACTCGCGGTGCCAAATGAGTGTCTGTCTAAATACTAATAACTGTCGTAATTTTGTACTCAGTATTGTCTCGATTTATCCAAGATGTGGGTTCATCTAGGGTGGGTTCATCTAGGGTGGGTTCATCTAGGGTGGGTTCATCTAGGGTGGGCTCATCTAGGGTGGGTTTATCTAGGGTGGGTTCAGTGCAATTACGTTTTCGTTCTTTCAGGCTACACGTATATTTAACTTATACTGGTCCTTCTTAGAAACGAACGATTGCGAAGCTTGCGAACTCAGATACTGTGACAATTATATGGAATGTAGTTAGTGAAGACACCCAACGTACGTTTACACTATTGTGTATTTATAATTAAAGCCACTTGTTCCGCGCCAAGTGTGACAGATTTGGTTTTTACGTTTTTTCTTAGTCGAAACTGTGAGTCTGTCATGAGTCTACATAATGGTAACGACCAACTGACTATATATTAAATGTTTTTACATTGATTGGTAGCCAGTTGTCCTTTCATATACACAGGTACTGTATTTCATGTGCACACGTCGCGGTTTGATTTCCCTTACAAACGGGCCACGCATGTGATTCGCCGGAAGTTCTTGCGCTTCAGCGTTCAGACATGTTCCGAGGCTCGCATCGCGTTGTCCTACGTTCCTGGCACGACGACGCAACTAACCTACGAAATCGTCATTGGCTCATTGAAATCCTCCATTATCCATTACGGGTTAGTGTGAACCAATGGACTACTTATCAACTTTGTTTTTAGCGCAAATAAATACTATTTTAAAGTTGTCGCGTTTATATAGTAATAAAAAACGTCATTTGCAATCATTAAGCAGTACAATGTTCTCACCTCGTTGCTGCTACTGGGTCACATAATTATGTTCTATTGGAAGTTTGTAATGTGGTGTTTTTTGTTTCTCATCCATTTATAACTTGTCTATTTATGTGTCAACAGCTAAGATTCATATATATATATATATATATATATATATATATATATATATATATATATATATATATATATACTAATTCTGACGTAACTCTGGAATACTTGAACACAAGTGAACACATGTGAACACAAGTGAACACAGGACGGGTATAAACGTCTTCAAAATATTAATTATAACATTATTAAGCAGAACAATAAACAAAGATGTATGATTAGTATATCAAGTTGTACCTGTGCAATACATGAATCTCGAATTGAATTACGCAGTGGTCGGACATCCGACACCTATTAGTTAGCTACCTTCGAGTACAGTTTTATCGGAATGCACGTCGCAAAGCTACCATTGGAGATTTATTCCACATTTATAATGCTTTAATTTAACCAATTCAAACTCAATGTTAGGCATTGTGTTCTCTCTCGCCGAAGTCGGGTGTCATGTATATTTTATTTATTAATGCTCGAATTCTGAACGCGACGGCGGCGTCTTGACAAAATAAAACAGTTTCGGTTGTGTGAGATTATGATATATATATATATATATATTGCACCACTCTATTGCCCGGCGCGAATTGCATGCGTGTGTATTACAAATTAGTTATAGTTTTTTTACTAGACGGGAAATAACACACTCAATGCGAGTTAATCATGACTTAGAACGGAAAAGTGTATGTCCCACCATGAAATATGTCTCTCTAAGTCAAAGGAATCATATAAGTGATCAGTTAAGAAATACTGATAATAAAAACCGCATTTAAACATACGAATAACCATTCAGTTAAGAAATGTCGTTGAAATATAAATCAAATTGTTACTATACTGAATTATCCCATCGTGGTAATTATCATAATACGTAGTAATATGTGTACTTATTATATTCTTTAAAAACCAAAAACAACGCACAGAAAACGAATATTTTAAATCCATCATTTAAATTATGACTGCAAGGCTGTCATAGGTATACTCAAACTACCTAACATAATAAAAATGAGAATTTCTATTGTAATGTTTAAGGCTAAACATAAATAGTTGTCCTATAACCTGCAAGAATGCTTTGCTACTGAATAGGATTCAATGCATGTGAAATGTAAAAATTAAACACGTCCATGCTCGTACAACTCTAAAATATATGTGTATATCTGTATATGGTGTTAAATTATGGAACTCATAGCAAGAAAATGTGACACGTTTAGCTACAGTTCAAATATTAAAAAACTGTAGCACTTATTTCTTAATGAGTACCGGGCACATACGTAAATGCGGAAATGGTATATACTATGTAAATATGTAATTGAGATTTAACTGTTTTTTTGCGTTATGAAGGTTTACTATATCTGTACAATTTCCGTTTGTGTTGGGGGATGTAATTAATAAGTATTCTACTTCAGTCTTCCCCCATTTCCATTTGTAAATGTTCCATATTATTGTATATTGTTTTGTAGTTGTTTTTCAGTATAATTTCACTTGGGAATAAATTGAATAAAATTGAATTCAGGTAGACGAATAACAAGTACATTAAATGTAATACCAATGTCTTATGATGTATGTCAGGGGTAAATTTACATGAAAGTCAATGATTTCGTATTTACCCCTTTTAAACATTGTACACTCCCACTTGTGTTATAGTTAAACTCGAATGTCGTGTACGAACTATTGCCAATGTATTTTGAATAAACGTTCATACGTACATTAATTCAAATGCATATATCTGCACACTGAATAGCGAGAACGGTGCTGTGACTTCGACCACCAAAGCGAAAACTTCCGACCTGCTGAGTTGCGACGAGATGCGAGATTTCTGGATCAGCTGGGAGTCCGGAACACTGGAACTTGGCAAAGGTTCGCGGTATACCTGGAGCCTGTTGTCTACGTCTGACGTGGTCGAGCATGATATCAACGCCGTGTCGTTTTGCACCGGAAACCAAACTTCTGGAGACTGGCAGTTGAACTGGGATGGTCACGGTAGGTGAACTGGGATGGTCACGGTAGGTGAACTGGGATGGTCACGGTAGGTGAACTGGGATGGTCACGGTAGGTGAACTGGGATGGTCACGGTATGTGAACTGGGATTGTCACGGTAGGTGAACTGGGATGGTCACGGTAGGTGAACTGGGATGGTCACGGTAGGTGAACTGGGATGGTCACGGTAGGCATTTCGTTTATTGGTTTTTTAAAGGTCACTCTTCAGATCAATTTTTTCGGTCGTCTCCTTTTAGAATTATATTGGCTATTGGTATATTAAAGGTCACTCATCAGTTAATTTTTGTCCATCGACTCCTTTTAGAACCATATTAGGGAATACAAAACTATGACGTATGTTGTATCGACTACGACATCCTAGCGTGTTTTTGTGTCGATATATTATTTAGTTTTATAAAATCAATCGATGAACTAATTAATTTGTTTTGACCATTTCAGTCCAAAAAATACAACTATAAAACGGAATATGTGGTTCGGCTCACTATACTATAATATTACTATGACATAAGATCATTCGTGCGTTCGCCAGCTACCTGATCTTATATAAAATAATCTTGAGTAGGAACTTTTAATAAAACAATCACCCATGTGCAGAATTTATGAATAATGTTAGTCAAGTAAACAGGACAACGCACGCACTTCGACTTTGTAGTCATTTATAAAAATACCTGGGAACAGTTTCACTGTTATAACGAGCTCACAAGGGAAGTTCACTATTACACAGAATCCGTTGTTAATTGTAAGGTGGTGTTGTTTTAACCAAAATGCTAAAAACCGCCGCCGTTTCATCGAGGACGCAATTTCCGTGGCAAATTGGCGACAGTGTTCCCGTGGCGCGTCCTGCCGTTCTCATTATATAAGATCACTCTTTATGAACTCATCAGAATGATAGTGAAACGATTCACAGGTTTATGTATTGTGCGTAACGATATATAGTAAATGTTGGAGTTTTGAATTGACGGTTGTACAATGCGGTTGTCAACATGTATCCTGTAAAGGTAATTCCCTCCAGTGCTGACATTGTCGACGATGAGGTGCATTTACGAATTTTCATTCGCATTTCGCACGGTGCTGGTCACAATTCACTGATCGTATACACCCAGGAGTTTTTGTCTACCTCCTCACAATTGTTAAATGTTTTAATGTAAATTAGTTATTCAACAAAACTGAAAGCACTATATATCGTCGTTGTAAAACATATTTGTGTTGTATTTTACTAACATAAATTTGACCTCTCCTACAGGTGAAGCCATGCAGATGCGGTCGCGAGGTATGATGAAGTACCGTGACTTCTCTTTGACCGTCCACCACAAAACACATTTTGTGTTCAAGGTCCGCACATGCAGGAATGCGTACGTTCTATTGGGCAGTGTCCCCGGAAACGACCACGCCGCCGCCTACGAGATCGTCATTGGCTACAAAGGAAACGCTGCGTCATATATAAAAGAAGAAGTAGGCAGCGACCGGAAACACGAAATAGCGACTCCTGATATTCTCAGGTATGCTGAAATCGTTCGGACATGCAAGGATTTTGTTCGAAACAGTTATTCTCCTCGTTTTCATTGAACGTCAATGGTGAGGTTATCCTCGTTACCCCTCTTCGATTTCTTGTTATCTTTTCTTTTTCTTTCCCCCTCCCAAGCCTAACGCATAACACACACATACACATACACACTTCAGTGGAAAACACTCAGCCATCCTGCAATTATTACACGAAGATCCACATATATGTACACTAATGCGTGTAGCTAGGTATTCATATATCCAGCTTAGTGAACTGAAGCAAAGTTAAGTGAAATATATTGTCTTAGCTTCGAAAGTTTAGCAAGAGGAGTAGAAATTGGATTCGCTTGATTGAGAGTCCGAGTTTTAAACACTACGCCACCACGCCCCACAATATAAGTCGTGTAATAACACCACGAAACACGTCTGTGTTTGTCTGTAGTTGTGACGAGAGAAGAACATTCTGGGTGAGCTGGAGCAACAGCACGGTGGCGTTCGGTCGCGGTGCCGACGTCGGGGTAGGCCAGGTCTTGTCGTGGACTGATCCCCATCCACGGCCCGTAGTGCAAGCTTACCTCAGCACCGGGGATGATGCGATAGGTCATTGGCAAATGTTCAACTTAGGAGGTACGTACTACAGTGATAACATAAGTTACAGTAATGCTTTATTGTGCAGGTACTCTGTGTGTCGTTATGCCAGAAACAGCAGAAGCAACGTTTAATATTAACATCGAAAGAAACCATAATTGTTGTCGGTGGTAAATTTATTTCGCCTTTAATGTTTGTGTCATCGTAATTTATTACCACTGCACCCTACAAGAGATCAAGGAGAGAGAAGAATTACCAGGGCACTAGTTGTAATGATGCAGTAATGTCTACATTCCAGATTGACAACACAGGTAAGTCAAATGATGTGTATTTGTCGCATTAACCAGCACACCATGTAAGTTTTGCTTTAATTAGACATCGACGTAATTTCCCAACGTGTTGTGTTGCTCCACAGGTAACATGTACAGCGTGCACACCGCAGGAGACAGCAAATACGACACGTTCTCTATCCGCCCGAACCACAAATTCATAGTGTTTCGCGTTCGTGCCTGCCACACCGCAGTTCTGAGACTTGGAATTGGATCCGACTGGAAATATGAGCTTCAACTGGGAATAAACGACAACCAACAATCGGCGATTCGCGAGGTTGCGTCGGGTAATGTTGCCGGGAACGTAACAGTTGAAAGAGAGACACCGCTGATACTGGACTGCACGGCGTACCGGACATTCTGGGCGTCCTGGTACGACGGAGTGATACACGTCGGCAGAGGTGATACGCCGGAAACACACCGCTTCATGCATTTGCTCGGTGTGCAACAGGACGCTGTTGACGCCGTTGCTTTGACAACGTTCCAGGGCAGTGATGGGGACTGGGAACTGGACGAACTGGCAGGTACAAACATTAGCCTGTTTTGGCAGACTGACTGACGGATTGATTGATTGATTATTTAGGATCGATAATGTTAAGAATGTGTGTCCCATGGGTAAACACGTGCATATGTATACGACGTTTTTCATTTAACAATTATCATATGTAGTGCATAATTATGAAATACTGAAGTTGCTTAATATTAATAATAAACGATATATACATTAATTGCATACATCCTCAGCAAATTACATTTCTTCAGTCCTGTTGTTAATGATGACTCGAACATAAGTGTAAGGTGAGTGTATTAAGAGCATGGACAAGGCATATTACGAACATTCATTCCTTCAAATAGTTCGCTTGTACAAAGTTCCCAAACACCGGTAGTAATGACATACTAACACGTGCGCATTGTCGGCTGACTTGTCTGCAGGTTCGTTCGCTCGCGGCACGTCGGTGGCAAGTCAACCAGAAGTGTGGTATACGACCATGGGCCATAGTGCCGTCATTCTACAGGTGAGGTCTCCAGCCGACGTCCACGTCGTACTCGCCACGGTGCCGGGTCTGGTGAAGCTGTCGGCCTACGACATAGCTATTGGGTCTGACAGCAACACGAAGACCTCGATCACCAGGAAGGACAGAAAGGACAGTGCAGTTGTCGCGAATACAGACAATGTCCTCGACCCAGGAACCATGAGGTTAGATCTGGGTAGAACAAGAACAAGAATGTTGTCATCATAGTAATCGTCCTTAGACTTGTTGTCACAGCTTTCGTTGATGTCGTTATTGTCGGTGCCGGTATTGCTGTTGGCTTTATTCATATGCCTATGAATTTATTTATGAAAGTTCAGTTAAGTGTAACTACGAAAGACTTTAAAGGTGAGTGGAATCGGTTTTAATCTAGTAATCATACTTACGATATTAAAACTAGCTTTGCTATTTATTTATTTAAATAATCTGCAGTTGTTTTCCTTAGAAAATGGATTTTGAAGGGTACGTAGTTCAAAAAGGTATGTTCGTGCTGTTCCAGATGTGTCTGTCCTTTTTGCCCAAATCCAGCCAGTTTTTTTTATAGCTAACGTAGTTATGTTATGCGCATTGGTGAGAAATATCATTACGACGTCAGTCCACAACGCTTTGCGTATCTTCTACGAGTACGCTAAGTTATGTAAATCTACGTAAAAAATCCACGAACGTGCGCGTAGTTCGCAAGACCGTCTTTCATGCGCATCTAACTGTAAACATTCGCTCTAGATGTCGATTTCGTTACGTTACTTGTTAGCACCTACTCAGGGTGCCTTTTGTTTACTAAAATCAATTTTTGAATAAAGACTATTTTTGTTCTTCTTTTTTCCATAGCTATACACAATCATTTGATTGATTAGTGTGGCATTAACGCCGATTGGAGTTCAGAGAATGAGATCCCAGCTCAGTGAATCCTCGACAGGTTTTTCCCATTTTCCAGCGTGGGATCGTTTACTTCCCCTGGCATAGACACACGAAGGGACCAGCGGTTTATAGTGTCTCTTCCGAAAGACACAGGCAACGTAGGGTGAACGAAATTGCCCGAGTTTCGACATGGCGGCTGATACCGGTATCGAACTACCGATCGGTCGGTATCAGGATTTGAACCCCGATTCCTCCGATCGACAGTCCGACACTCTGACGGCTCAACCATCGCGCCCCACAGATCATTATTTATCATATGTTTAACGCTCCTTTTTGACACACATTGTTGCAGGCAGCGGTTCCATTGAACTATAGCATTTGATATATTCTGTGTTTTAGGTTGTTCTGGGTGAGCTGGAGCGTGGACGGGGTGTCGGTGGGGAAGGGAGGAGTGGTGGGCGATGACGAAATATTAACTTTGACGGACTCCAAGCCGTTCGAATTCAACACGATCGGAGTTCACGCTGGGGATGGCGGGAATGTCACGTGGGAGATCGTTACTGTAGAAAAGGGTACGAAATTGTGGACCATTAATTATACAAAATTGGTTACAGCAGTAATATTTACTTATTGTGATATATATCCGGATTATCATCGTTCTACTTAGCGACAACAACATTATTTATGTGATTTAATTATTTTAACATTACATATTGTATTTACCCTACACGGTATATAGAGCTGATTTGGTTTGTTGAACTAGCAACCGCTGCAACCGTTCATCGTGCACGGTTGCTAGATTGAACTTGAACCTAATGTACCTTTAATTGTAATATTTTTATTCAAAACCTCAGTTTCTCTGGCACCGTACTGTATTTTCATAAAAAGTATAAACTTCTGTAAATGTCACAATATTATATGTTTAACTAACATGTACAATTCCCTTGATATGACGAGAAAATAAAGAATACGATGTTACAAGTGTACTTAGACATTAAAACTAACAAAACAGTAATTAGAAACCGTCTCAAACTTGTTGTTTTGTAGAGGGCCCGTCTACAAGAAAAACAACTACGACACCGCCACAGTTCATGACAAGCACACCCTCCTCTAGCACCAGTAAGTGTTTATGTACTATCTGTCTCTATGTCTCTCTGTCTCTCTGTCTCTCTGTCTCTCTGTCTCTCTGTCTCTCTGTCTCTCTGTCTCTCTGTCTCCCTGTCTCCCTGTCTCCCTGTCTCTCTGTCTGTCTGTCTGTCTGTCTGTCTGTCTGTCTGTCTGTCTGTCTGTCTGTCTGTCTGTCTGTCTCTCTCTCTCTCTCTCTCTCTCTCTCTCTCTCTCTCTCTCTCTCTCTCTCTCTCACCTCTCTCTCTTTATTTGTTACATTTTATGTGACGAGATTAGTATATGACTGGTCATATGTTGCCATTCTCCAACTTAATATTTCGTATATTAGCAAATGCATTAGTTTAACAAATAATGCTATATTATACACAGTAGCAGCAACACAAATATATATATATATATATAAAGAGAGAGAGGGGGGGGAGGGGGAGAGAGAGAGATAGAGCGAGAGAGAGTTAAAGAGTGAGTGAGAGAGAGAGACAGGCAGAGAGACAGAGATACAGAGAGACAGAGAGACAGAGAGAGACAGAGAGAGACAGAGAGAGACAGAGAGAGACAGAGAGAGACAGAGAGAGACAGAGAGAGACAGATAGAGACAGAGAGAGACAGAGAGAGACAGAGAGAGACAGAGAGAGACAGAGAGAGACAGACAGAGAGACAGAGAGACAGAGAGGAAGTTAAAAAGGAGGGATGGAGCGAGGAGAAGAAGGGGAGAAGAAGTGGGAGAAAGGGTGTCGAGGGAGATACTGGGAGAGGGGGGAGAGGAATGTGAGAGGGAGACAAAGGGAGTGAATGAGAGGGTAGAGGAAGATAAGAAGAAAGAGAAGGGCATACATAGTAAACAAAGACATGGACAACCATGTCGCGTCCTCACGTGCTCTGGTAACGGAGCAAGCGCCATGGGCGTCTTATCAATGCCAGTATTATCTATCATACAAGACGAGACATGAAATAACCATAGACGATATCCAGAGAAGAACTACAAAAGAACTACCCGGTAAGAAATCCTATCATATCTAGAAAGGCTAAAATTACAAAAACTATCCACACTACCATACCGAAGACTAAGAGGAGACATGATAGAAGTGTACAAAATAATGCACAATCGGTATGATAGTGCATTTGCACCAAACCTCCTGAAATGGGACGAATACTGGAACCGGTAATTATGAGTTAGTACCATTTGATTCTGAATCTGAAGATATGATCAACGAGGAACCGAGAGGATCTTGCGATCAGAACCATCTTAAGATATCTTAAGGTAAGGTAAGGTAATATCGGCGCAATATATCATATTGATTACAATATGTAAGTGTTTGCAGGTTTCTGTGCATGCACCAGTGCACATGTTACGAATGAGCAAATGATAAATGTTACTCGCAGTTTATCTTATGTCCTCACTTGCATGCACGCATACGCTCGCTTGCTCAATGACAAGCTCAGAATACCGTAGATAGAAAAGCCTACATTACGGTTCTATTTCCACAGCTCCCGAGAAAACGAAACCAATTAGCGTAGTTACACCATCCGCCACGACACGCATGGTAGTGCCAAAGCCAACAAGACCGCATTCTGGTAAATATTTAACGTTACAGTCCAGGAGTGCTTTCTTACACCATACCAGCAGAGATATGTTGTTTACGGTGTAGGATGTACGTTAAAATGTGAGAATATACAAATCATGAGGAGTAGTATTTGTGTAATTTAATTGGTTATTGACACGGAAAGTGGAGTTGATTTAACGTTTGCAATTCATGTATATTCTTTAGTTACTAACATTATATTACACATTTATTTTTACTGCTAATGTAACGCACATGTTCTGGTAATGTTTGGGGGTAAGTGCTAATAAGCAATATGATTCTACTTTCTCCTTTTTCGAATAAACATAAATGTATCACCATTACATACGTTATATACATTTACTTTGTTCTTTGTGCAGTTAAAAATAAAGAATTGAATAGGATTGAATTGAATGCGATACCATGCCTTATCAACTACCAAGTAATTCCACATTTGAACGTGTTTGACAGGGGTGGCAAACACAAACAAAGTGTCGCCTGGAGCGGCGGTTGGTATCGCGTTCGGAGTCACGGCGACATGTGTCATCATCGTGTCCATGATTCTCATTCGCCAAAGATTTGACGTGTCGAAAATGTACTCTCGGTTTTCTCGTCAAGGCGGTGGCACTCGGTGGTTCGCGAGGTGATGAACGCGAATGGCCGTATGCAACGAGAAGATTGTAGGACAGGGGACATTTAACAAGATTTAGCAAGATTGCCATGTAAAGGAGAAACCCCAAATCGCAAGTGGGCATGGAAGCCATAGGCTTTTCGACAGTCCAACGTGAAACTGTATAATCACCATGGCTGATTAAACCCGGTCGACGGGTTTCATTTCCTTTTGCAAAACATGCAATAGGAATTTGTGTTTTATTTGGTTTTATATGTGTCTGAATTATATGCATGGTATTCGGCGAATTCACGTTGGGTTGATTTAGGCATGGACAAGAAATCTTACTAACAGTGTAATTGAACAACAACAGCGTTACTGCAGTCACATTCATACTCAGCAATCATGACATTACAGGACACTACATTAGACAACAAGCATTCATGCAAGATACCGAATTGGTGTGCCTGCATCCATTTTTAATGCGATTTTGAGATTAAAAAATACTACGCAAACGAATGATTTCGTTTGTGAAAGCATCTGTCTAAGGATCTGCATATTACTCGCAGTATGTTCGTAACGTCTTCTGACAATCTTAACAACACTGTCCTGTCGCACATCACCCATGACTGGTCTGCGAACGAAATATAGTTGTAACTACGCGATCCCGTTGCTCAACCAGTGTCTGTTTGCTTGACGGGGTCATAATACACGATTATACATCGAGCGTGTGTACGGTATCTATATCTGTTTCCCTTATCAGAAACGTTTATTTGCTGTGTGAGTTCAGGTAGTGTCCTCCTCGTTGTCAATTTCCTGACGCTGGGATCTTAAAAAGGCGCTTGAGTGCAGAGACTCGGGATTAGTTCACAACATCCAGTTAAAAGTACAGCATTACTTGGTCCACGAGAAAATGTGAAATCACTACAGACAATACAGCCTTACATGTGTGGGGAAACGGAACCAGGGTAGAAGCATGCGTAGCGTTGTGAATTTTTTTTTAAAGTTATGCAATAAACTACTTGTACGAATACTTCGTGAAACTGTCTTCTAATACCACTGGCGCCGGTTTACCCAAACCATCAGACTGCACCCACAGACGCACCCTTTCCTAAATATTGGGGGTTAAATCCTATCTTCAACCCCCTACCAAAACAATTCCAGCCGAAAATGTACGCCCCTTCCCTGTATGTTGTGAGTGCTAATCCTATCTCCAGGTCCACATCAAAATATTGAGGAACTCCACCTCTCAAGTTCCCTGGTTCCGGCGACAATCGCTACTTTTCTTTGTTGCACCTCCTGTCACATACTATTGAACAAAGAAATGCGCTGCTTGGTTTATACCGTAAGCATAGATCAACTAGGACTCTGCACGAGCTATCAGGTTATTCAAATTGGAGGATGGGTATTTGTTTTACACGTTATGGATATTTGAAATCGGTTTTATTTACTCAAATATCGAACAACGTTTCGGGCTTCCTAAAAGCAATGTGGTGGTCACTGTACCCTTCAACAGTTTTATTGTAGAGTTAAGAACATTATATTAAATAAGACAACCTTTCTGGTCGATAAGGCGAAGAGAAAGACAGCTGTTCATAAGGCTAAAATATGAAAGTATGCGGATATATCAAGCTATGCGAATGTGATGAAAGAACATGATAATACAAAATGATCCGAGTTAACTTTGAGAATAGCAAGGAGTGGAGGTATCTAAGTGTATCTAAGACCCACGTGTATTAATATAAATTGGTATTGTCAATGTTTACTCCTTTCGTACCTAAAGATACAAAATCAAGTGAAAGTTTGCTTTTAACAAAAATAATGCACGGAAGCATCTCTTATGACATCGTGGTCTACATTATATATATACGCCCAAACAAAGTCACGCCCAAAGACCGTGTATCAACAGAAGACAGTCCAGCATGAGCTATTCCCATTGTTAAAAAAAGGACGTAAATGGAATGGTTAGCCCGCCACTCTAGAGGCACTCCAAACCAGAACAGATGCTAGCCTCCCAAATGGCGGACACAAACTCTCCTTGTAGACTGCCATGATCTCGCTTAGTGATGCCTCCTGTCTAAATATAGACTCCTTGGTCACGCCATTGTTGTTACGTAAAACGCTGACTTGTATAAGTTGGCGGATGCGCAGCGAAAGGTAACATAAAAAAATGGGAGCGGCTTGATGCAATTCGATTCTACCTTCCTGTCTACGTCTACCAAAGAGCCAAATCCAGGTGAAACATTCGAGTTCAAGAACAAATTATTTGACTACAAAGGTTTCTAGTAGCGTAGATGAAAACAACAGTTCGGATTTACATATACTATCTGCAATGCCGCTGTCTAAACATTCCGGCGTTGGACACCGCGAATACGCCACAACCAGAAGACGCGTCACAAAAACAACACCTCCGGCTTCGTCGCAACTCGAAAGATGCTATTCTGGCCGCATACCGTGGACTGTTGAAGGCGACGAAGACATCCGCTCCGACCTGATGTCATCTCAAGGTGACCACACGTTATGGCCACAGGATATGCCCGTGAACTCGTACGGCGACTAGACACCGGACACTGACGACACGAAGGTGTACGTATCGTGTAGTCCGTATCCATGGACAACGCTGGCCAACAGTTTCCACCGGTACGGAAATGAGGCACAGAAGACTCCGACGCAGACTGGCGGTTTGACCAATGTTGTTTTCATCGTCAAAACGTCGGTTTTCGTTCCCATACTCTGGTTGTTGTTCACGTTGTTCAGATTCGTGTATATGGTTGCAGAATCCGCTTCGATATATATAGGAAATACCGCCATGTCAGTGGCGTATGCGGTTGAAGCGATTATCTCGTTCTTGCTGAGGACATTCTCCGGAGTGTCGCAATCGTACTCGTCTGGCGAGGTCGCGTTGTTGAACTTGACGCTACGAAAGGTCGTCTCGGCCCCCGGGATCATCTTCGTCGAATCCTTCTCGACGATTGGTTCAGCTGTTCCGACCCACTTGACAACCGTGGTGACGTTCTTAGGGAACGTCGGAATCCGCGTTCTTTGGGTGACCATTGTGTCCTTTGTGCAGTTCGCGTGGACAGTCGCAACGCAGTCGTTTTGCATCACTGTGGATGTCGCCAGACAACACCGATCGGTGGCTCCGGTATAGGATGATGCTACCACCCCAACGGACGGTAGCTGGCATATGAGCGATTACGAGATGGACTCCAGCATGGTGGAATAAGTTAACGTAGCGTAAAAATAATTACTAATGATAACAATGATTTATTCACCAAAGTGCATGAGCTTCTCAAACTGGCGAAGGAACAAATACAATATAATAATAAAGAAGTGCGCTGGCAACTAATCACGTCAGCATTGCATTTAGAAAATAACTATTGTATATATCATACTTGTTATTGAAATATCAAAAGAATATGTGAAGATGGAAACTAACACAATAAACGGTAATAATACAACTACATACGTGAATTTGTTACAGGTGTGTGTTCTTGCGTATGCAGGTTAGGTTTTTATGCTGCGCTTCAAAGAGATCGTTTATAATAATAAACACGACTGGCGAACATGATTGTTTACGAGCAGCCCGAATTTACCACTGGTAAATTTATGCAACTAGGTCAAGTAAGCCTTACGAAGTCGTATTCACGATATATACGAGCCCATTGAAATGCAGAATTAACAACCCTGGATCGCGACCCTAAATTGGGTCGCCTAGCCATGTTATTGGGTCACCAAGACTATCCAACGACTGTCCAAACATTACTTTCCAGATATAGGCAAGACGCTCGGGTAAACC
>OZ023205.1:43708044-43718735 GCA_963995525.1 Escarpia spicata | reverse complement strand
TGTTTAAGTTGCAGAGTAATGTTGCATAAAACAATAGTAATAATAATAAACTTTACTTAGAAAATAATTTCCAGCGTAAGACACTCTTTAGTAATGCTTACAATGTGTCTAAGACTTATTAATTAACAAGGCTATTAAAACTGTGACTGCATGTTTTGCAGTGGCTTATTTAGAATCTCAAAACAGAAGCTCTTGTACTTCAAGCACATGGCTTCAATAGAAGGGCGACAGTTGGGAAAAGGCAATGAATATTAAGTTGAATCGGCGAAGGGAAGCGGAAAAGAAGAAGCATGATATAGACTTCAACAAAGCTAACAAAGGCCGAACTGAACAATCCAGAACAAGAGACTCTCTCTCTCTCTCTCTCTCTCTCTCTCTCTCTCTCTCTCTCTCTCTCTCTCTCTCTCTCTCTCTCTCTCTCTCTCTCTCTCTCTCTCTCTCCTCTCTCTCTCTCTCTCTCTCTCTCTCTCCTCTCTCTCTCCTCTCTCTCTCTCTCTCTCTCTCTCTCATTCTCCTCTTCCTTCTCTCTCTCTCTCTCGCTCTCTCTCTCTCTCTCTCTCTCTCCCCTCTCTCTCTCTCTCTCTCTCTCTATTTCACTTTCTCTCATCCTATCTCTCACCCCTCTCTCTTCCCTCCTCTCTCCCTCATGTCTCTCTATCCCCTTCCCCTTCCTCTTCTCTCTGGTCCCCTCTTTCTTTCTCCTCCACATCTCTCCATCTCTCTCTCTCTGTCTCTTTCTCTCCCCCTTTCTCCCTTACCTGCTCCATTATATACCCTCTCCTTCTCTGTTATAAGTATCTTTAACCTATACGAGTTTGACATTCGATGATACAAAAAAAATGTACAACTACACAATTTTCCCATTTGAGGAAATCCGTAGTAACACTGAACTCAGCCGTATTCTCCCCATAAAATACACATTGAACATAGAAAATCCATTGCATGTCTGAAATTACTTTTTCGATAGTTTTGATCGCTTATGGTTCGACATCGGAATGCGACCCGCGGGCCTTGGCTTGTGGTGACCTAGTTACGTCTTCAGCCTCACCTGCGTGTACTGATGTCGTGTCTGTCGCCTGTGTTTGGCCTTTTCAACGATGTCACGTCATATACATGCTCGAGACTGGTGCATACCAAGGCAGTTGCAATGGGCACATTAATTTGCGCGTCGGCCGCGCAGACATTTTATGAAAACGTGCCCTGTAGTTAGTTGTTGCCCGCATATACTTTGTGGTATAATTTGGATATAAAATAAAATGTAATCGAAAAGGATATCCTCTTTCGTAATACAACATTTTGCGTGGTAAATTGTTTAATCTACCGCAGCTCGGTAACGGTGCTTCTGTGAATATACTGTACTGGTGCAACTGATGATAAGAACTATTTTGCTGGTGGTTTACTATTGATGCATCTCGCAGTTTCAAGGACCACAACGATTAATGTTGAACCGTAACCAACCAAACCTGACATCTAGCCAATGTTTATATTCAAAGCCAATCAATCTTACAAGATATGTCTGACGATTTCAGGACCATACGCCGTTTGTGTCACGAACAGTAGCCTTGGAGCACTATTTGTTATTGCGACATACGCTACGTTTCTGTCACGAACAGTAGCCCTGGAGCACCATTTGTTATTGCGACACACGTTACGTTTGTGTCACGAACAGTAGCCTTGGATCACTATTTGTTATTGCGACACACTCTACGTTTGTGTCACGAAAAATAGCCTTGGAGCGCCAAATGTTATTACGTCAATCCTCACGTCGATTCAAATGTAGCTGCAAGTGCTGACATGTAGTTCAAAGAATGATGGTAATTTAATAACTGAAATTAACAAATGTTTACTTGATGTTCTTAAAAAGCCAACATAAGGAATTGCCAGGTTGAATTGCCGCAGTGTTAAGCTTAGAGTGGATATGACGTCAAAACAAAAAAATCGATTAGAGCATTTGGTATGATTGTCAATGAACATAACGTTCGTTCAACACCTTCACTACCGGGATACACACCAAATCGTTTGTGTTTGTTCTTCACATTCGTCACTGGGGTATGCACCAACACGTTCGTGTTAGTTCAACACGTTCGTGTTTGTTAAACACATTCAAGTCTTGGAAACGTCTAAATAAATAACCGTAGCTTTAATACCGACAGCCTGGTCATCTACGTGGTAACGACACTGGCGGTGTATACAAGACAGGACACCGCTGAACAAGGACTAATCAATCACAACTGTGTAGTAATGCTCTTGCGAGATCCGGCATTGCACCCTGCCGGCAATGCTCTCAACACTGAAGACGACATTTGTATTATACATGACGTCTCGCAAGCGACCAGCGTGCTGCGCCATACACTACGTCTACGCTGTTTGCGGACAGAACATCTATTAATCTAGTTCTGTATTGTCGAGATTTTGATGGATGTTGTAAGCGATGTCTACCCGTGGAGCGCAGTCGTGTTTCGGAATCAAACATAAAAAGGAGACCGTCTGTTCCATATTTTTCATTTATTATTTAATACAATGTTCTTTAGGCTATACTAACTATACTGAGGGTATATTGTCAGACAAATTGCGTTTAGTAGGCCCGTAAAAACATCCGCAATTTGGCAGGTACGACCCCGGAGCATGTTCAAACGGTAAATAAAACATCCAGTTTAAAAACAAGGCAATACCGCCGAATCGGGCTGTGTTAGTTGCAGTACCTTTTGAAGTTCAATGGTTTTCTGTTTAAGTTGCAGAGTAATGTTGCATAAAACAATAGTAATAATAATAAACTTTACTTAGAAAATAATTTCCAGCGTAAGACACTCTTTAGTAATGCTTACAATGTGTCTAAGACTTATTAATTAACAAGGCTATTAAAACTGTGACTGCATGTTTTGCAGTGGCTTATTTAGAATCTCAAAACAGAAGCTCTTGTACTTCAAGCACATGGCTTCAATAGAAGGCGACAGTTGGAAAAGGCAATGAATATTAAGTTGAATCGGCGAAGGGAAGCGGAAAAGAAGAAGCATGATATAGACTTCAACAAAGCTAACAAAGGCCGAACTGAACAATCCAGAACAAGAGACTGGATTGGTTGGACTGTCAACAGGGGACCGTTTTACAAACGGTCTTATGAGCTCATAAGCCGACTTTGCTTTTTAAAATAGATTTTGCTCATAAACAATAATGCTATTATCGTGCCTATATCCTAAAACTTGTCAAAACCAGGGCGCGCCAAGACACTTTCGCCGACGGTTTAGAAACTTCTTCCATTTAACAACGGATAATGTTTAATGAAGCATTTTCCTTATGAGCGCGGTGTCTCAGAGAAACGGCCGCCGTAAGTCGTATGACACGACGGGACGTCGCACTACATTTACTGGCTCAACTCGAATGTTGCCATCCATTCGTTGACAATACTGCCATCCAATGACGCAACATGTATACATGCAACACACACATATATATATACATGTATTATATATATATATATATATATATATATATATATATATATATATAAAATCAGTAGACATTTAATGTATATATATATATACATTAATATATATATATATATACATTAAATATCTACTGATATCGCGAAGGTTCTTCGATTTATTTGTTGGGGATAAGCTGCTTCCTTAATGGTTTAGCCCGGGTATGAATCCGGCTCTTTCACGTACAGTGTGAATAGTTTAAATAGCATCCACAGTTGTATATCACCGTGGACATCTTCTAACTTAGAGGACAAAGAAAATCGACAACATGAACTCAAAAACACAGGCATAGTCGTATCGCGCATTCACAAGAAGATTCAAATTTTTAGAATCCCTTGAAATTAATTCATCAGTTTCCATTCATTTTCACAAAATTTATTTCAAATGAGACGAGCGATCTAAATTGAACTGAGAAGGAACTTTGAAATACAGAAGGCAAACTTTGCGCATAATAAATGGTTTGACATATTATCCAATTTAATTTCGTGTTAACTAAATGCTATGCTTTATTTGGTTTTATATATCTAAAGGAAAACCCTTAATACAAATGATCCTATGTTGAATGTGTTTAGAGTCATAAAAAATGCTAATTCTTATTATAGCGCGATATCGTATTCGTACACAAATATCCATCACTGTTTACAGCCAGGTAGTTGTAACTTGGGCTACTTACACAAAATGGATCGTTCCTGTCATGCCGTCCGGCGGAAGCCACAAGTATGTAACATTGGTCGTCACATTGCCAGTCCACGTAATGACCGTGTCGTTGACCCCATCGCAGTTGTGGTATGTATGGACGCCGCCCTGTGGTGCCACGAACGCTCCAACGATGGATGTAGTTCTGAAGCGTCTCGCTTGGAGAATGATTCCGTGTATTTGTTCGGGTCCAGTGACCGACACTACAAAAGTGCGAGCAAATAGTATATATAAGTAAGTATGTGCATACGTGTATAGTTGATTACAATCGCACTTCATTTATACGGGCATTAAAATACGTTTAATTATCTGGGATCACTAATAACATCCGACGGTCGATGCAACGATGATATGAAAATACGAATTGCCAAAAATGAAATTTCACAAAATGAAAAACATTTTAACAAACACAAATTTATAATTTGAAGTGAGAGAACGCGTACTGCAATGCTACATAGAGCCATGCATAATATTATTGGAAGAACAGGAATGTTAATTTACAGTAGGCATGTATGTATAGCACCTCTCCTACATCTTATTTCTCATAACTGATATCATGTTACCATTACCAGTTACTATTAACCATCACTATTTATTATGATATACATAACTATCTCTTGTTTTTTTCGGTCAAGGGCAAAAAACAGCAACGTGCGCACAAACTAAGGTCGTCAGCATTGCGCTATTTTGATATTAACCTCGTTTATAGTGGCGCCCTTTGGTTGGACAGTAGCCCACTGGTTCCATCTTTTTCCGAATGGTGAAACGCATATCGGGTACATGCAAGTAAATAATTACATATGCATCGTAAGGTCGGTAGACCAGAGTTCAATATGCCAAGGAAGCGAATGAAAATAATAAGAACCGCACGAACATAGACACCTGGTTGGCGATAATGCAACACACACACCCAAATGTAGCGTATTAATCAGGCTTGTTAACAAATGCAAACGCATTTGATGGCGCATTTGAATGTTGAGCATTTGAATGCGCAATCAAATGCCTCCGTGAAGTTGTAAATACATTTGCATTTGCATTTGAATGCAAACCTTAAACACAATGCGATCCACAAACATTTGATTTGTCAAATGCACAATCAAATGCGAATCAAATGCATGCAGCAAAATTCTTTGAATAATTATTATTGTTAGATTCACTTTCACAAGTTCACAAGTCGACAGCATGCCACTGAAAAAGTGCTCTGTGGTGAGCAATATTCTCAGCAGATTATGGAATCCTTGTCTGAGCAACTGATGTTTGTGAAGTGCAACGCCCATATCCCGAGAGGCGTGAACTGACCGCTATGTAAGGAACAGTAGATTTTTACTATCTGTCAGTCACACCTTATATAAAAATTGCAATAATGTTGGGACTTGTGTGCCATTGCTGTGCTATTGCTGTGTCGTGGTGCAACAAGAAAGCGTAATTACATTTTGCCAGGAAGCTTTAGTCATATTAATTAAGATGGTGTTATGTATGGAACATTTAGCTTTTTTTTAATAAAAGAGAGTACCGCCTTCTGCGTTATGTGGCGGGACTTAGTGGTTACAATAATCGTGCACTATTGTATTTATTAAATATATTAATAAAGTGTTTGTATACTTTACATTGTTTCTCCAAATAAAACAAAACGTTACTATAAATCCAACACATTTGAAATTAATTCAAATGCATTTGAAAATGTGTACCCAAAACATTTGAATTTGAATGCCACCCGAAAACATTTGTATTTGCATTTGATTGCGTTCTTGGAAAATGACATTTGCATTTACATTTAAATCAAGTGAAACATTTGCATTCAAATGCGTTGACATGCATTTGTTAACAAGCCTGGTATTAATATATAGATTGATGATAGTCACATGTATTAGTGGTAAATATTTATGAGGCTATCTCTGATGGTTAGCGAAACGTCCCCTGCCTAAGAATAGTCCATGGCGTCATAACCAATCTAGCGGACATCTGTTGATTGTGCCGCTGCTTGTGCGTGAGGCTCTGCGCACTTTGATTTTTGGCGCAGGCATCTATTTCTAATACAGGCAATCATATTTAGCCTGATTTCCTAGCGCTGTATATCTAGACGGTTTCCGTACAATGGCAAGGGTCGTGACATGTTTTACTAATACGTGTTTGTGGTGCGAAATCTGTATGGCCTACTATGGTTGGGAGGGATTTCTTCTGGGGGTAAGACCACAATATAATTTATGAAGGCGGCCATTATAACATATTCTGTGCTGGATGATTAATGTATTTATAGATTTTCTTTTAAACTTTCTTAGTGAATGAAACAATAATTAACTGACTTCGTGTGTCAAATTCGTGAAAACAACACAACTCGTTTTTTCAGACAAATCCTTCCAAACCTTGCGTTCTGTAAAATACCCACTGTTCGAATAAGCGAGCGACTACGTTTGTGTACATCACACAAAAACTGGCGTGTATGGTGCACTGATTAGTGAAATGTTTACCTACGCTACAGTTTCTTCCCTGAAACAATTTCGATAGTGTTTAGCCAGTGTATGCATCCATACAGCACATCCCTTCCCAGAATCCTATCCACGACCAGGATACGGTGGAACTTAACTTGGAACTATTAAGGTCACCTTCGGTACTGACCAATGCTGACCCGAATAGCGAGGTAACCATATTAGCGAGACTACAATCCTATATTTCATTGATATGTAAATGACGTGGGACTGTCGTTGGGTGACCTTAGTTGAGATGTGACTCTATTACCGCGGCTTGCTTCGCACTAAAACTGTTTTGAATAATGCAAACAAATATTTGATTTGATGGATTCACAGCGACGTCAGTCTACTGAAATCTTCTTATAAATGTTGGACGCTAGGTGAATATAGCGTCCGCAATCAGGGCGCTACCACAGCAACTAGCGTTGCCGTGGACATTGTGAAAGCCGTTCGAGCACATCCTATGCCGGCAGCGACCCGAGACTTGGGGGCTTTCATCGTGTAGCAGGCAGTGTTGTCCCTCCTTCCAAATGTATTTAACCGCACACAATGTGGAGCTAATTTTCTACACTATCACAAACTAGCATTTTGGTGATAGAGATTTCTTGTCGAGTAAGGAATCAACTCAGAACGTCGATATCCGATATGAGACGAAATTATGTTCATCTGGCCTCAGGCCCCCACCCCCTCAGGCCCCCACCCCCTCAAGCCCCCACCCCCTCAGGCCCCCACCCGCTCAGGGCCCCACCCCTCCGGCCCCACCCCCTCAGGAGAAAGTATGTAAACATTGATATGCTAATATTAATATATTAACTCTATCGGTCCGATACGTAAAATATCGATGTCCTACGCACACGAAACTGTATCTGGTCCCCCTTCCCCAAACGAACGTAATTTCGTCTGATATCGGATTTCGAGGTTCTGAGATGATCCCTAATAGGAATCCATTTAGTGAATCGGTCCAGTACATGCATGCGCAGAAACCAATTAAATTAGTGATGGAAAGCATAATGTCATCACCACAGAGGGTTGTATGGAAAAACAAAACTAATCAAGTAAATAACAATGTGCTACGTCGCTAGGAGCTCCATAAATCACCAAATGTGTAGAGCTAAAATAAAATTACAGTCGAATTTCGTTCTACGGTCACCTCGACAATACGGCCTGCTCACAATTAAGTTCTCTCCGGAACAGTCCCGGAATATGTCCGTAGTAGTAAGTTATGGGAAATCGGCCCCACTGATAAAATCACATCGCCTTTCAGGTCATTTTAGGCCATTTCGAAGGATGACCTTAAACATGAGGTTTCGCTGTACTTCACGGTACTACAGTAAACATGGCGTAATGGTAGAAACTGCCAATATAGAATTATTCGCCACTTCAAAAAGAAACGTACATTACAATAAACTCCAAGTGCACGGAAACAAGTGTGAGTGAGTGGGTGGGTGGGTGGGTGGGTGGGTGGGTGAGTGAGTGAGTGAGTGAGTGAGTGAGTGAGTGAGTGAGTGAGTGAGTGAGTGAGTGAGTGAGTGAGTGAGTGAGTGAGTGAGTGAGTGAGTGAGTGAGTGAGTGAGTGAGTGAGTGAGTGAGTGAGTGAGTGAGTGAGTGAGTGAGTGAGTGAGTGAGTGAGTGAGTGAGTGAGTGAGTGAGTGAGTGAGTGAGTGAGTGAGTGAGTGAGTGAGTGAGTGAGTGAGTGAGTGAGTGAGTGAGTGAGTGAGTGAGTGAGTGAGTGAGTGAGTGAGTGAGTGAGTGAGTGAGTGAGTGAGTAGGTGGGTGAGTGAGAGAGTGAGTGAGTGAGTGTGTGAGTGAGTGAGTGGGTGGGTGAGTGAGTGAGTGAGTGAGTGAGTGAGTGAGTGAGTGAGTGCGTGCGTGCGTGCGTGCGTGCGTGTGCGTGTGCGTGCGCGTGCGCGTGCGTGCGTGCGTATTCATGTGTGTCTTACCATTACTCAAAGATAACGCTGAATTTCACACAACTCATCCTACGGCCAGCACGTATTAGTGACGTATTAGTTACGTATTAGTGACGCTACTTGGAGCGCCGGTTAGTAACGCGCCATTTCACCGAGTTTGTCATAGTTCAATTACATAGCAGTAACACGCTGCGTCCGGATAGAGCAATGACATTTATATTATATGCATCCGATGAGGCGTGAAATATAAATAATAAATGAAGAAAATTATTCTTAACATATGAATTTACGTGCGTCATCGAGAGCACTTTTATTACAAATGCGGCCAATTTCCTCACACGTACATAACATCACATTCGTTCACTTGGGAAACTTTGACGCACGAATTGATCCATTTATTATGATAATCAACAATAATATTTAGCAACGTTTTGGTGAGCGACGGGAATTGGTCCGCTACCTCAGTCGCCAATAATGTGTGCGTGTGTGTGCGTGCGTGTGTGTGTGTGTGTGCGTGCGTGTGTTTGTGTGCTTGTGTGTGCGTGCGTGTGTGTGCTGTTTGTGTGTGTGTTTGTGTGTGTTGCTGATTTTGACGAGCAATAATAACAAACTAACTAATAGAAAATAACTAATGCAAAATAAATATGGGAAAATGCAAACATATTAATAATAGGATGGATATTGATGGTATGAACGTTCTGTATTCTTGTTTTGTATTACCTAATTAGGTTATATTGTTATTCATCCTGCACGTGACGCCGACAGTTCCCTAGAGAACGCATAATGAACCTGGCGCCCGCGTTGCCAGGGAACGGCAAGGAGATGGGAACAATTGAACCATTGTTCCCATCTACCTGCTGCTGCTGCTGCTGCTGATGATGATGATGATAATGATTATGATGATGTTCTGGCAGCTGCTTCTGTTGCTGCTATGTAACTGTTGTTTCTGATGACGATGACGATGGTGATGATATTACGGCTGCTGCCGTTGTGGCAGCCAGTACTTGTCCGACCAGAAGAAGACAATGGGCTATTTATGGCCGCACATAAACAATAAGCGAAATAGGCAGGAAACAGCAGAAAGCAACAGACGGCTTAGATAGTTTGTGGATGCGGAGCTACAGAGTACGAGTGCAACGTCGCACATATTTCTTGCAAAGCATCGCATTGCCCCCAGGTCCCTCGACGCGCAGATTAAAGCCAACCCAACGACTCGAGCTATTAGTGATAACGAAACGGCATCATTATCTCACCGCGATCATCTTTGTCGGCACTCTCGTCACACGCAAATCGTAGTTTTTAAAGGTTTTATGTAATTCAACTGTCAGTGTCTGGCGAGCAGCTCGGGACACCTGCTGACACCCGAGACTCGGCTAACCAGGTTTGCGTTTGTTTTCCGGAGGATGGCCTCGCGTTACAGATGCAGGTTCGTCGGCTTGTCATTACCGCTGCATTATTGATGAACGCTTGTTCGTAAATCACGCCACACCGAACGGCTGAGATTTTTCTGTCTACATTTGGTCAAACATCAATTTATTTGTTATTCGAGCCTTAAAACGGCAGACAATGTGACCGTATTCTATGTTAGCAGAAGAGTAAGATTAAAGATAGTCGCTCCTCTTGCCGGCGCATTTGTAATACCGCATGTGGCACGCATGTTTTGTTGGGTTGCTCTCACGAGATCGGCTGTTTAAGCCTTAGTGGGAATCTCCCTGACCCACATGGTATAATTTGTATACTATTTCTGATTACTATATTTATGTTTTTACATACTCACTTATTGAGTTGGTCAAAATAAAGAGTGTCTGTCTGTCTGTCTGTCTGTCTGTCTTGTTGCATTGTTACAAACAATTCAAAGACAACATCAACATATACTAATAATATGTGACGTAGCACTCCAATTATCTTTAAATGCAGTTAGCGTATGCTTCTACGCGGTCATTCGAGTACAAGAGGTTGCTACATGCGGTCATTTCGCTGTTTTTCGTACTCTGAAGAGTAAAAGTATCTTGTCACAGACTAGTCCGTGTGGGTTTCCATATTGTTAGATACTATCTGCGATTGGAAAGTTCGCTCAGGTGCAGGGACATATCCCACCTGAATCTCTTATTCGATTGCCATACGTGCCTTGTAAA
>OZ023205.1:43695544-43703044 GCA_963995525.1 Escarpia spicata | reverse complement strand
TGCATGATCCTTGAAAGACAACTTCGTTGGAATCAGACCAACAGTGTCCATAACATTGGCGTTCACTTATATAACAATGAGGCACGAAAGCAATTATAATGCAACATAAGATGGAGAGAGGAAGCTGCTGGCAGTAGAACGAACATGACGTCTGGAGCAATACCTGACCTCACCCCTGTACAGGGAGCAAGGAGGATGAACGGACAAAATTAATGGTTCGTTCTAGTGAACATCAACCCTACGTCCTTCTGCACACCATTTCAAGCAACGAAGCATTTTATGGGTCACTTAATTTGCAATTTGTTCCTGAGTCCGTTTCATCAAAAGTATTATCCTGGAAAAAAACTCAATAAAAATTTGTCTTAAACAAATTGTTTCCCAAACGACCCCATTGGAAAGGTGAGGCTATACATTAGAAGGACGTCTACCTAATGCTAATGATCGTCGAATGAGATTCATAACTTTCATAAGCGAGCGTATGTCGGATGGACATCTGCTAAAGTGAAATGTATTGTGAAATAATTTATGAAACTACCAAATAACTTCCTTGATCAAGAGTCATGTAAATCTATTGAGCGTATCCTAATTATAGTAAGTTTTACTATTTATATTACGAATAGATGTGTGCTTCAAATACCGGGTGCTTCACTATCTAATTCTTCCATATTAAGCATATTTTGCATCTTTCGGGAAAATTCAGGACACACTTCTAAACATCCTCTATACGCATAATTATTAATGGTGAACCTGTGCGGGTTTTTGCTAACATACACGTACGACCCACCGATACACGTACGACCCACCGATACACGTACGACCCACCGATGTAGCAATCATGCTTATGTGGCTGATTTCTGGGCATCATTTGCTCGTATATTTCACTTTTTCTCAGCTGTACCCGTTTTGGGGCAAAAAAGAGCCGTTTTGAAATGTTTTCCCCAAAGGGAAATCACTCAAACACCCCCTCCAGTGATGTACAGGAAAGTCGTGTCTTTTACGTGCGTAGAATCTGATGGAAATGTTGATCTGGGGCAGCCAATCTACGGAACACGAGAGTCACGGGAGACAACCTTTGTATTGAAGGCCATCTCCCTGACTAATCAGCCGATCTACACTTTCTATTCAAGTGTCTGCATGCTGCCTCTTTCTTTGTCCGTTGCCTTGACTTCGTTCTGTGGTGAAAATGGTTTCGTTAACCCAATTCAATTCTTTTATGTTTCATCTGTCACGATGCCCCGCATATCGTGTTTACATTTATTTTGCAAAAATATAACTCTTGCTAAAACGCCAGTCAGAACAATCAAATTAAGTAGGCCCTCAAGTGATACAGAGTGGTTATCCTCCAGCTTGGACTATCCTGGTGCAGCCAATCAACTTGCGAAACACAGGAAATAAACTGTATGTATTATAAATTTATGAACAGCTAATTAACTGTCGTGTGCTTGAAACAACAAAATAATTCAAACATCGTCTTCAAATTAAACAGATTATCAACTGTGCCGTCGCGTCCGTTTGTACGTTATTTTGTGAACTACGTAACTACGATGACTCTTGCTAAATTTCACTATATATAATCTGCCCCGCATGTGTTGTATTATTGTATATTTTTCCTGCAGATATTACTTCCTCTTTGATCAATAATTAATTACATTATAGGTATATTTCAAGAACTGTTTCCACGGCCCCAGGTAAGATAGGCGACAGTTTCCTGTCTTCTTCGATCATATTTAACTTTCAACGGTCAGTTATATCCACTTACGTCATTGCCTTCACACTAAGAACGTTTTTCTTTAATGTAAACTGTATATATATATATATATATATATATATATATATATATATATGAATAAACAATGTATATATATAAATATATATGAATAAAAAACAATGTATATGTATACATATTTCCTGTCTTCTTCGATCATATCTAATTTTCACCGGACAGGTATTTTCGCATATATCATTGCCTCCGGGCACATTGTCTGATGAGTGTTCGATTGGGGAATACTAAAGAGCAGAGTAATAAGTCCATGGAATGTCAAGCATCCTAAAGGGCGTCATAACTGAATCAGCTACACTACATACATGACCGTAATGCCTTGCAGCAGCTAACAGTCGATGTCTTTTTGATGAAACTATCCACACACTCTTGCCTTTATCAACGCCACCTGTCATTTACCTGGTGAGAGTATCAATGTCGCTGTCTCATGTGCGCTCAGAAGAAAGAGCCTGTGCCCTAATATAAGCTCAAGTATGTGTATTAAGAATAGTCTCAATCACGTACTGTGACTTTAGATAATCATGGATACTTCCGTGAGCGGATCGATCATCGATCGTGTCCGGCGTGTGGGGTATCGTTGAGAGCAAACATTATAAAAGTGATGTGTAATTTCAGAATATATATATATATATACGCTGACACACACACACACACAAAACATAACCTGGCCGGTAAGCAAGCATAGCTTGAACGGACGCTATTCCTGGCGGAATAAACTAATCTGCGCCTACAAGAGGCTGTTTGATTACCTCAGACGGAATTGTTCTGATGCCCTCAATAGTACGCCAATCAGCCACAAGAGTATGCAAGTGTATGCAAGCTCTACACACTGTCGAGTAATGACATACAATGAAGTATTCGTCGAATTGGCCAGGTAATCCTGTTTGTATGTATAGAACGTTCTTGTGTGAGAGGCCTCGGCTGTCAACAATCGAGAGCATTATTGCAGCCAGGACTCTCCTTCTCCTTCTTAATTTAAGCTATTATTCGTCTTCATCCCCGTAATCCCACGCGGGATGTGGATCGCATCATTTGATCTGTCCGTCATCTCGATGAGTCGAGATTTCTCTCAACAGTGTAAATTCACCTTCATTTTAGTCATACTTTTCTCCTCTTCTTCTCCTGGGTGGCTTGTATCAGAGCGGCGTTTTAGCCTTAGTGTGAGTCTCTCTGGCCCACATTTGATAAATTTATATTCAACTTGTGGTTGTTTTGCTTTTAAATACTCACTTGTTGAATGGCATGCATGTGGGTCAAAGTAAATAACTTATGTCTGTCGGTCAGTCTGTCTGTCTGTCTTTCTGTTTGTGTGTCTGTCTGTCTGTCTGTCTGTTTGTATGTCTGTCTGTCTGTTTGTGTGTCTGGCTGTCTGTTTGCTCTGCTACTAGTCCATTCTGTCGTGCGCCGTCTTGTCAGTCTCTCCTCACTCTGTTCCTGTTTGTGTCCTGCCCCAACGTAGTCGGTTGCCAACTGCGTTCACGTAAGCTATTACGTTGCTGAGCTGTTTACGTATAGTCGTCATATGTTGTCTCCAGACTAGGACTCAGAAAAGATCATTATTCTCTCAAAGTTCATTACAGAAAAAACCTCATTAACTGCCATACAATGTCGAACACTGTGTCTACCAATACGAACCGGTTAGATCGTTGCTTCCCAACGAATGCAATCAAATTGTTTCAACAACGGCCATGAAAGGCACCCTGGAGGGCAAGGGAAGTGGTGGGTACCAGTCACGTCATGGAGTGGACCAATCTACCCATGTTGACAGAAGACAGACCAGTCTGGCGCAGTTTGACAGTGGAAACAGCCAGTGTGTTTGATAAGCGCCCGTTTCCTAATGTTGAAATGGCATTTCGTATCTATCTAGTGCTGATGGTCACCAACTTCAGTAGTGAGCGTTCGTTTTCAAAATTGAAACACATCAAGGATATGCTTCGCACAGCCATGACGTCTCTTGTATCTAGCACTATATTGAATATAGTATATGACCTTCTCTGTTGTGTGTCACTTCTGTACCGGCACGACATCTCTGTACGCGAAGTGTCTTTACTGGACGCTGAATCGTCTATGAACAGCCTGTATCTTTTGAAATAGTGATTTCGGGAAGTTACATAATGTGTTGCTCTGTCTCTATCCCGCCACAAAAGCGACGCACGACCTCGTGTCCACTGGGATGCCAGCCATAAAACCCCGTGGCCGGGTCGGTGAAGGCCACGTGGTTGACCTTGTGACCTCCTATGCTCACCTCAATACCAAGGTCACTGTCTAGCTTTGTTAGGGCCATGCATATAAATTCGGATTTACGGTGCCGTTATTCGGCATTAGCCTGAGGGAAACAATTACTATGAAACGTTATTAACATGTCAAGATCAATCGATGAGGGTCAAATGTATTACTGATTGGGATTTATAAATTCACTTAACGTAATGTTGTTACTTGCATTGTCATGATAAACTCGTGGTATTAGTACATCATCTGGTGTGTATATTTATTGTAACTATTGGTTTGTCTCACACATGGAAGAATTCCAAATATTTTGCCATTAAGGAATTTCGTAATACTCGTTGTCACTCGGTGAGGATATCCATCTTACACACGTCGCCTTCCACAGCATCCGTGTCGTCCCTTATTGTTCCTGACAATGACAACGGGCGGTTACGCACGAACGAAAGGCAGCTGCATGTCATCACAGCTGCAGGAGAACTATTGGATCAACTCAAACCTTAAATGACATCTTCCTTTCTCACACCACCAGTGAGTGCTTCGAATACCTTATCATTGATTGACATATTGGTCATTCATTTATTGATTGATACATTCAAATAGATCAGCGACTCTAACTTCGAAATACATCATGTTTTGTCATCCCACAAAAGAGAGAGAGATGGAGAGAGAGAGAGGGGGGGAGAGGGAGAGGGAGAGAGAGAGAGAGAGAGAGAGAGAGAGACAGACAGACAGACAGACAGACAGGCAGACAGACAGACAGACAGACAGACAGACATAGACAGTGAGAGAGAGAGGGGGGAGAAGATAGAGAAGAGAGAAAGAGAGAGAGAGAGAGAGAGAGAGAAAGAGAGAGAGAGAGAGAGAGAGAGAGAGAGAGAGAGAGAGAGAGAGAGAGAGAGAGAGAGAGAGAGAGAGAGAGAGAGAGAGAGAGAGAGAGAGAGAGAGAGAGAGAGAGAGAGAGAGAGAGAGAGAGAGAGAGAGAGAGAGAGAGAGAGAGAGAGAGAGAGAGAGAGAGAGAGAGAGAGAGAGAGAGAGAGAGAGAGAGAGAGAGAGAGAGAGAGAGAGAGAGAGAGAGAGAGGAGAGAGAGAGAGCACCAACCCTAACATTGAAAGACATATTGAAATATCATTCCACACAGGTCACAAATCCTAACATTGAATGACTGCCTGGTCTTTCATGGGATCCACGAGAGAGAGCACCACCGTAACATTAAATGACATATCGGCTTTCATCCCACCAGACCATATAACCATATTTGACCTTGAAGGACATATTATGTGATTGCCCCGTGACCCTCCATTCTCATCATCCCCTTGTCCCTGCGGCGCGCCAGGTTGTCCACCAGATGGAACACGTCACGTTGCTGGAGCTTCATCTAACTTGATTGGGATGAGCACGTGTCATTTCCCCTGTCCTCGTCCCCTGCTGTCTGGCGTTCTCTGACATTTTCACTTTCACGGCCAGTTCGCCGGTCTTAAATACCTCGCGCCCCGGGCGCCTGTGGAGTATCCACAGGCGATAGGAAGTCAATTCCTGATGTAATGAATAATGAAAACGCCTGCATTTAGCTGTTCGATGAGGGTACATACGCCTCGGGCCTCGCACTCGCGTCGAGCTGTGTGCATGTTGCCAATTTAATTCGCCACATTGTTTACCAGCTAACCGAAGCACTCGGGAGACATGCGACCTGTGTCTTACTGATGTGGCTCTTCTCAATTATTTCGAGCGTAGCCTCAAGTATTTGTATAATAGTGTTCACATATGTATAGCCAGCAACTACGTCTTTGCGTGATTTCCTACAGGAGTTGTACCTAAAATAAATTTGTTCCCGTGAAAGGCATCGTTGTTTCTCGTAGGACGTCTTGTTCGAGTGCTGCGGATGCCACATTTACTTCACTAAGCTCCAGTCTAAGTTTGTACAACGAGTTTTTTATAAGTTTGCAAGTAAACCAAATTTACTTTAAATTGCGTTCAATTACGTACCTCGATGCTACGAATGCAGGGTTTTCTCTGTTGCTATGCCGAATCTGGAATATGCTCCTTCTTAGAGTTAGGTCAGTTAAAAAATATTACACAATTCTACAGTCATTTAAAAACTTGCCTCTAAAAATTAGGCATCCACGTTAGCTCTCTGGGGCATCCATCCACCTGTTGACAACTTTAATACTCCTTATCAATTTTGAAAATTGCCTCATCCGTGTGTTTTGTTGCGCCGCTACGCTAGGTTTCCGAGGATTTATATACAAAAGAGTTTACCTTATTATTAGTAGTAGTAGTAGTATTTGAATGACACACGTACATAACAGAATAACGTAAGTAGGGTGTGTTTGTGTGAATGCTTCTGTTGAGGTTTTTATCATTAATAGTATCAATGTTGTTATTTTTGTTGATGTGACTATTATTACTACCATCGTTATTTCTATTACTGCTGCCACAATCATTATCAATTCTAGCAAAATGTCCCCCCCCCCCCCCCCAGATGGCGCTACTTACACACAGACGTAGGAAACGGTTTCGCGAAGTTTTCGTACCGGAAACTTCTCATTATGCAACTTCATTTTAGCAGTTTTCGTAGCAAGTAGTTTGTATGATTGTCACAAGTTACGCTTTACGTTGCGAGCTATCGATTTGTGTCGTCTACAATAATTAAGTAAAATTAAGAAGTTGCTACATATGTCATGTTTATGTACCAGTTACACTGAATTATTTATTACGATTTTCCTTTATTTTGTATAGCCTAGATGTTTAATAAAAGTCCATACATCGTTATACATGTAATTATTTGTAGTTAATCATTGATTTCTACTAAACTATACACATAGGGAGGCTCCTGTGACAACGGCGGCTTTAGCCCCTTATTTTGAGGATTGTGTTTTACATTTAAGTCATTATTACTATTAATAGTCATATATTCACATGTTTATTTAATTAAAATAAAAAATAGATGTATGTTTGTTTGTTTGTCTGTCTGTCTGTCTGTCTGTCTGTCTGTCTGTCTGTCTGTCTGTCTGTCTGTCTGTCTAACACCCGGTATGAACCCAAAAGCGACAAGAATCTTTAACGTACGGGGAGTTTTGCAAACAATGAAGTAATCATTTTCTTCCGAAAGACTAATCCCTAAACGGTTGGCGCCCAAGATAAAACCGTCTTTGAGGAAAACAATAACACTCTTCTGCGTACATGCGGCGACGACGATGAACATGACAAAGGCGACGATGACAACGACGATGAACATGACAACGGCGACGATGAAAACGACGATGAACATGACAACGGCGACGATGACAACGACGATGAACATGACAACGGCGACGATGACAACGACGATGAACATGACACGGCGACGATGACAACGACGACTATAAAACATAACATAGATGAACTCGTACGTACGAACGTACGACGTACGCGCATACAAACTGACGTATATCAATATTTAACAAGAATTCTAAACAAGGCCTGGCGGCTAAATAGACAGTCAGACAATGCGGAC
>OZ023205.1:43606705-43695344 GCA_963995525.1 Escarpia spicata | reverse complement strand
ATAATCTGGTGAGCTGCGGAGGCTGCCTTTTTGGTTTACCCGAGCGGCGACGGATCTGATATGGACTTTGCTATAAATAATAAATCATTATAGTCGGTATAGTCTGGACAATTTCTAAACTCGACAGAGGCTATACTTTTGAAGGATGCTATCGATCGGGCGCTACCAGGAGGTGTGGCTGGTTTGCGAGAACGGACGCATCAGCAGAGTATTAACGGTTGTTTCTTGATTGCCAGGGAATGAAGCTAGATATATGGCTAACATCGACGTGTGTTTGTGTGTGTGTGTGTGTGTGTGTGTGTGTGTGTGTGTGTGTGTGTGTGTGTGTGTGTGTGTGTGTGTACGTGCGTGCGTGCACGTGTGCGTCCGTGTGTATGTATGTGCCTACGTGGTGTGGGTGTGCGGACGTGCTTGTGTATGCGAAACAGCAGATACGAAAGACAGAGAGAACAACCATGCAGAAGACCGAGAAAGATGGAGAGACAAGACGTAGTTAAGAAGGCAGACGGATCGATGATCACGGACTCTACCTCACAAGAAGAAGATGAAGACGAAGAATACGAAGAAGAAGAAAGAAAGAAGAAAAACTCGAAAAACGTTTGGTCCATCAGACAAAAAAGCACGCAACATATTTTGTTATAATAGTAATAATAGATATAATTATACATGTGTGCGAGCGTATGAATGAGTACCTATAAATATCCAACACTGACTATAGTCAGTGGTGGATATTTTTGTACTAAGTCTTCGCGCATTACTTGCTGCGTGGCAGAATGCATGAGACATGCGTACGCATGCATTCGTCATTGTAAGATAGTCATTTATACAGCTGATTGAACTGAAGCAACGTGGAGTGAACGAAACTTTCGATGCTTTGAAATGGCAGCAGGGGGAATTGAAACCGGATTCGATCTGCTGATATTCTAATGTACAGGTCCTTGTCTGCAATACGCATTTGGGCAGAGACAATCTGAGGATCGCTCGGAAGGCGCGCTACAGGATATTGAAGTCTCTAAGCTTACGCATCGGAAGACATATAGTACAGCTAGATATCGTGACGAATGCTGTGCGATAGTAACGATTCGTTCTGGTGATTGTGCGTGCACGCACGTGCTGTAGATATTGTTGGCAAGTACCTTGATAGCGTCGCGTGTAGTAAATCATCCAATTCAATTCATGTTATGCATATGCACGCACGCTGAATTCACTTGTGCCACCTTCGACAATGGCCGAACGTAGTAGGCCTAAATTTTGAAGTTACGCGCGGACATCCACGGCTCTACAGGTTTATTCCGATCAATACAAGGAAGCAGTCGGTTTTTTTTTCGTTGATTAATTAATATAATCTTCTTAAGACTATAGTAATTATTTTGAAGGTATACTTCGAAATTGCGTTTAGCAAGCCCTTAACAACGTTCGTAATTTGGCAGATACGATCCCGACGCGTGTTCAAATGGTAAACGAAACCTCAATTTCAAAACAAAAATGTTTTAGCAATAAGGCCGAGGCGGGCAAAATTAACCGCAATACCCTTTGATGTTCCACAAATTCCCATTTTCACACGTTAAACACAGCAGATGTCCTGTTACACATTACTACGCTGGCTCGCTCCGGGTAGTAGAACATATTGTCTTCCGTTAATAGAAACATTTCATTCTTTGATCTGATGTGGCCTCGTGTAAAGCTCGAGAATGATGTTTCAAGTGACCTATTCACGATGCATCAATTATCAGTGCTACAGCACGGACACCGCAACCAAGTCTAAATATGGGTCTAGATCGAACTATTTGTCAGGCGAAGACTTCATGATGCCTGTGGTTTCTTGGTTCGCCGCCTGGCCGCCCAAAGTAAGTGTCATATGACCTTTGCTATCCATTGCCATCACGATATAAGTAGTTTCATCGGTGCACGAACAGTTTTGAATCATTGATATGTTTGAAGTGAACAGTTCTGAAAAATTGTTGTCTCTATAACTGACTGTTCGAAAGATAGCTTTACTGTAGCGTCAACACAGTTTGATTTGGGTCTTGTTGTACATTGTTTTGGAGGCACTTAGTAGTTTGTTAACGAAGAAACAGTAGTTCCAATACAGTTGATGGTGTACACATAGGATTTCATACGTACAGCATGCAGAACGGAGCATACATGTGTAGTGACGTCACTTCTGGGAATTTCTTATCCGATTCCAGTGCAGATACGATTGAATCGCTACATAGAGTGATTCGATTGTCCGTATTCGCATCCGAGCGCGAAAAAAAACCATCCGCCTATGTACACATGGAACTACTTCCATTCATTTCCACTGCATGGGAACATATGGAATCCGCATGCCGTTTCCATTCATATGGAATATGAATTCCACTGTGTGTCATATCGTTCCAGTTTGTGCAGTTCAACAATGTCGCATGACGACTGATCTCCCAACGAGCTGTTATCGTGGGCGTTAGTGTTTTGTCCAGAAAGATTCCTGTGTTAAGTATAGTATATTTGCATTATCATGTATTCAAACAGTCAGGCATATGCCAATATACAGATCGCACACCTAATTTCTTGAGAGGTAATGATATATAACATGATATAGATAGCTTTATACTCCGCACATTTGCGATATGAAATAATTAGCATTGGTTGAAGTTTGCAACTGGGAAAATCTGTATTCCACATTCTTTCGAGTAATTTACACAACTAGATAACATCTTAGATAATAACGTCACCACACGTTCGCGATGACTATGTATGTCTTAAATAGTTCACTGTAGCGACGAGTTGCCAGGAACTGTCCCCGTCATCAAACGTCGTCGGTAGCGATGGTTGGTGTTACAAATTCGATTTGCCGCATTCCTAGAAAGACAGACCAGGAATGGACCGTCGCATCGATGAAGACGAACAAAGGCGATGCACCGAAAACTACTTCGGCCGATCGATGAAGAGGATAGATTGAGACATGGCAGATGTCACAGCTGTATGTGACCTGTAAACAACGTTATGTTCGCCATAGACGACAATGAAGAAGATGACAATTGTATTACAGGAATACGTACTCGTACTTTTGGAATGACATAATAGGCGTAGATTGTAAAGGAAATGGTTTACTTTCATGCGCTATTTTGGTGGTAGACAACTTAATCCGTATCCCGTCCATTAAAAATGAGAATTGTTTATATCGAGCATTGTTCTCGTCATGTAGGCTTACGTACGTTATTCTGTCCATTAACGACAGGAACAACGTCGGTCAGTCAGCGCCACGCAAGTCTCGTCACTTCGCTTATTTATCACCAACAATGAATGCAATGGTGCAAACTTGCATACTTACCCATCCATTGCTACAATCCAAATAACGCTATTTCTACATCTAGTTGCTTGGCGGTTTTGTTAGTTTGCCTCACATAAAAATGTGAAGCCTGGCATATTATTTATTCGAATACTACTTCAACTACTATTACTACTACAACTACTACTACTATTACTACTACTACGACTATTACTACTACACCTACTACTACTACTACAACAACTACTACTACTACTACTATTACTATCACTACTACTATTACTACTACTACCTACTACTATTACTACCACTATTACTATTATTACTACTACTACTACTGCTGCTACTACTACTACTACTACTACTACTACTACTACTACTATTACCACCACCATCACCGCCACCACCACCACCACCACCACCACCACCACCACCACCATTAACTCTAGATGGCAGGTGGACAAGGAAGCCCTTTGCCTTATCGAGAGTCCAACCCTTTTATCTACTTGTATCCCGCCCTTCTGAGGTATATCTCGATTTTATTTTTAAACATATTCACGCTACTAGCTCCCACACAATCATAAAATCTACACTGCTCCTTTACTAATGTAACTTCATGTCCTCTAATCCTTCTATTTGTCTTACCTGAGAAAAAATATTTCTGTAAATATTTTCATAATCATTCAACATTTTAAACACTTCTATCTGATCTCCTCTCAATCTTCTGGTCTCTAGTGTTGTTAAACCACATTCTCTTAGGCGTATTTTACAACTAAGATCTCTCAGTTTTAGTATCACTTTAGTCGCTCTCCTCTGTACGTACTCTTTCTAGCATATCTATGTCCTTCTTGCGATGTGGCCTCCACGCTTGTATACAATATTCTAAATGAGGCCTGCATATTGTTTTGTACAGCGGTATTATTAGTTCGTTTCTTTAAATACGCTATATTTCGCCTAATTAATCGAAGGATTTGATTTCCCGTTGAAGCTGCAATTCCGTACTGCTCTGAAACCTTCATATCAGCACTAATTGTAGCCATAAGTCCTTACAGTAGTACTGAGTACAGTACCCCCCCCCCCTTCCCCCATTGTATATTGCACACCTTCGTTCCCATGTCCTGTGTGAAGGCATTTACATTTCCTAAAATTGAACAACATTTGCCACATTTCAGACCATTTGATCAACCTGTCAAGACCACCTTGTAAATGCTGTCTATCTCCATCGCTTTTAATCCTTCTAAACTCTTTTGTATCATTCGCAAATTTCAACACCTTGCTTGTTATATTATCGTCCAAATTGGTGATATATACTAGGAATAATATAGATCACATTACTGATTCCTGTGGTACCCCACTCAAAACTGATTTCCAGTTTGAAGCCTCCCCATCAACTACTACCCGTTGTCTCCTATTAATCAGCCATTTTCTACCCAGTTAGTTATACCATTTCCTATGTCATGGGCCTTTAGTTTAAGCAGTAATATTTAATGTGACACTTTGTCGAAAGCTTTTTGAAAATCTAAGTAGATGATATCTACTGGTGATCCCTCGACTAGCCACTTATCAAATTATATTTAACAAGAAAATCCACCATGTGATTTTTATTTAGTCTTTCTAATAATTTTCAAATCACCGATATTAAACTCACCGGTCTATAGTTCTCTGACTTATATTTCGAACCATTTTTTTAAATAACGGTATAATGTTTGCTTCTTTCCATTCTAAAGGAACCACTCCCTCTTCTAATGACAACTTGAAAACTGTTGCGAGCGGTATGCTAATTTGTTCTATAATTTCAAGTAGTAGTTTGGACGGAATCCCATCCACTCCAAGTAATTTATTATCCTTCATAGCGTTTATTTTCTTATTTCCGGGGTTACAATTAACTGTCCTAAATAGTCTGATTCTGCCTCGTTGAACTTAGCTTCCGGTACTGGCAATAAACTAATATCTTCCCTGGTAAACACCGAACTTATCCTGAACGTTTTGTTTGCTTCGAACATACGCATAAAAACTCTTGTTGTCATATTTTACATTACAAGCTAATTTTTTTTCATAGCTTCTCTTTGAATATCTAATTTCAGCTGTAGCTTGGTTAAGTGCTTCTCTATAAATGTTGTAGTCTTCATAATTTCCAGTATATGACTTCCACATCATTTGTTTGTACTTAATTGTTTTAATGGCTTTTTTCGATATGTGTTTCTTTTTGCGCCGTTTCCCTTGTTTTTTCAAGAGAACAAATTTATCAACGATGCACACAATTTCACTCTAAGATATTCCAGTATTCTCTTGCTGTCTTATTCTTCAGTGTGTTATTCCAGTCTATCTTTGCTAAATATTTCCTCATGTCCTTATATCTTCCTTTGTGGAAATTTCTCTCGTATTGCTTTTTACTATTCCTTTGTGATTTAACTTTGATATTAAAATGTATCTGGTTGTGATCACTAATCCCCAGTGGCTCACATATATTGACATTTTCAACTATGTGTAATTCATTCTGTGAGGACATAACTATGTCTAACACATTCTCATCCCTGGTTGATTCTAGCACCTGTTGAGGAAGGAAACTATCGTGTACTAAAACTAAAAACGTGTGATCCTCACTCCCCATACTCTGTAGAGATTTCCATTATATATGCCCATGGTTAAAATCCATAGCACAGTCCCGTTTGACCACTTCCCTGATAGCGTTTTGTACTTTTTCATTATCTTCTATGCTTATGTTTGGACTTCGATAAACTAACCCAACCGTTAAAGTTGAGTTTCCTGTAAATATGTTACACCAAACAGCTTCTTTGCAATCTGCTTCTTTTTCTAATTTTACTTCATAAGCTTGGATATAGTATTTAATATATAACATAACGCCACCTCACCTTCTTCCTATTCTATCTTTCCTAAACATTGCATATGTTCTGTCAGTTCCAATTCCGCATCTGAAATATCGGTGGTGGCCCATTATTCAGTTTTACCTATTGCGCGAGGGTCAGTATCTTCTACCATAATGTTTAGTTAATTTCTTTTATTTATTATACTCCTTGCATTTAAGCAAACACATTTATATCCAACTTCAGAACAGTTTTCCAGACTGTTCTTGGCTTATTTATTTGTGCTGTCTTTATCTATGCCTCCAGTTTCAGGCTTATGTGTGAGTCCCCCTGCGAATCTAGATTAAATAGATGCAATCTGTCCCATTGCCAACAGATCACAACAGGTTCTCTGAAAAAACTGCTGCCCCTTTCCACTTAGATAGAGGCCATGTACATCTTCCCTCCCAACAAAGTATCCCCACAAATCTGTGAATCTCACCCCTCTTCTTTACACATCTGCTCAACTAGTGTGTTGATCGCCATCCTCTTGCAGTTTCTATATGTTGCCCCCCTTCCTCCCATTACTGGCAAAATTCCTGACAAAATAACCTCTTGCAATTTCTGCATGTCCCTTCCTCCCATTACTGGCAAAATTCACGAGAGAATAAGCTGTTCAAATATTGTCTTCTTTAGCTTCCTCACTAACTGTCTGTACTTATGTACTATCCCAGTTGTTCCCTCCCTGTGTGTATTATTTGTCCCTACGTATACTAGTATAGACCCTCTCCTGCCATCCCCCAATACCTTCTCTACCCTTTCCCTATTGTTCTATCCTAGCCCCCGGTAGACAAACAACGACGTCCGTCCTCCCCCTCGCTTCGTGTCTTATCTGTCTTTCTTAGAATAGAGTCATCCATAACACCCTCTCTTTTCTCATTGCCTCCTCAATCATTGCCTCAGAGTAGCTCCTTCTCCGGTTTGCATCAGTCTGGTTGTTGCCTTTTCCCACCTTGCCGTCTTCTCTCCTGTCACATCCTCTTCCGTTTCATTCTTTCCTGTCGCTTCATCTCTTGTCACCGTTCCTCTTGTCATTGTTCCTTTTATCGACTTCTCTTCTATCACATTTTACTTTCACTTCCTTTCGTCCCTTCATGGTTCCTCCCATCACATTTTCTTCTCTCCTCTCCCGTCCAATTTCCCTCCCTCATTCTCTACGGTCACTTTTTCCCTGTCACCTTCACGCCAGTCACGTTTTCTGTCGTCGATCCTCCGATTTCTTCCCCTCCTCTCAGCCTCCTTTCCTCAGTCTTCTTGCTACTACGCTGCTCCTTCAGTCTCACAGTATTCCCAACTCTCTCTCTCCCTATCGTCTCTCACCATTCCACCTGTCTCCTTGCTAATTATCATCTCCATCCCCTTCACAATATCTGTCAACCTAATGATCTCCTTCTGCAGACACTTCACCTTCCAACACCCACGCACTGAAATGTGAATCCCTCCTCTATGGTTTCTGCCCATGACTTCCCACAGCCGGACAAGGCAAGTGTCATCATTAGAATAAACAAACTCAGTAAGAAACGTAGGTCTATACGGATGCAAACGTAATAATTCCGCTTTATAAAGCAAGGGGTTAGGCATCATTTACTGTACACAAGCAGTATCGTAAATTAGCGACTAAACTGATTCCAGAACTGAGCCTAAGAGAATATGGTTTGCATATATTGGAGACTAGGAGATTAAGAAGAGATCGGATGGATGTGTTATATGAAAGATATTGAATGACTATGAAATAATTGTATAAATTAGTTTTATTAGTCAAGAAAGATACAAGGAGTAGAGGAGTTGAAATAACAACAGTGAACGTAAATATACGACGACGACAACAATACAGTTTGATGTAACGTGTTGAGAACGATCGCTCCCGTTGAGAGTTATTCTATCGGACCCTACTATTCTTTGAATCAGAGATGTTCGTACATATTATATATTTCACAGTGAATAATTCGGCTTTTGAGTATACTCCTGTTCGACTAGTAATACCGGTTTATTCCTAAGTACCATAGACAATGCGAATCATTTTTTTCACTTTGCACCGGAAGTAATACTAGTGTGACACGCCCTAGAGCAGCGTTTCCCAAACTTTTTCTCCCCGCGTACCCTCTGAGGTATGAGACGATCGTTAGTGTGCCCCCATCATTTTAACGTAAAATATGTAGACTATAAAACCATACTCTACACTCGGTTCAATGATAAAACATAATCTAATTAATGAGATAAACGAAAGTGTAGGCCCTACGCCAAATGTACAAAAACAAACTAGAGGGGTGAGCTTGCCTTTTACAAATCTGGTACTCAATTCGGGGGAGACATTGTACAGAGTCGGACAAGACACGCCCATCTTAGAGGAGAATCTCACCAGGAGAAGATGTTCAAGCGCAATATGGGAAACGTTGGAGTCATTCAACTCCTGCTAACTTGTATGTTGTCTGCTATGGATACTGCACCTCTATGCTGGACGGATCTCAGAGTAGATTTCCATCTTTCGCATAGGAAGTTAGTTGGAATTCCGTTTGGTACTGATGACGGGTACGTGCGCCTGTCCAGGTTGCTCAAAACATTTGGAGGCCTCTCGGAAGACGCCTTCGCCCTTATGAATGAATTCCAAGGGATGGAGAACAAGACCTCTCCCTTGAGGTATCCATCTTTGGTGCAAAGCGCGAACACGAGTAGCACACGAGATGGCGAAAACCTTACGTTCAGCCAACTCTTGGCGTACCCCTAGAAAAACCTCTCGCGTACCTCAGTTTGTGAACCACCGCCGCTGCATGCGACTGCGTCAGCTCCCTATTATGTCAAGCAAATAACAAAGCTGAAATCATTACATTTATGTACTTACTCGTTTTCTATATACGAACTGAGATTTGTCCATTCTAACTGTTCCTTTGCTATTGGATATATCATTGCAGACATAAAAACATAATTGCTTCCTATTTTAGTTCACCGAATAGAGTTCGTACGCGTCTCCTAACAATAGAACGTTTTTCTTTACGCCGGAACAGAGTCAGTTAACATCTGAAATGGTAATATAACGTTTGCATGTGACTTTATGTATTGTGTCGACGTGATTGCTAATCTGTTCCCCACCTGCTTGGCTTGCTCAGTGTCACGTGTATAATCGAGAAGCGTCACATTATGTGTGGAAGCACTGCTCAACTTGACGTTTGGCCTTAGCACGGATCAATCCATTCAGTTTCCATCTGGTCTACGTGGAACTTGACATGTGTTTCATTCATTGAGGTCGCATTGAAAATGATAGGAATCTATATTTCCTTTCGTCTTTGAACGTCTGCAATGTTCAGCAGTTACGTAAGCAGCTGGTTTCGGACTAAGCCATTATCGTGGTGTTGGTAATATTGGCAATCAGTCCAAATTCGAAAATGTAAAAAAATAAAATTGTTTAGCTATATATTCTGGTTTAACTATAACATGATTGCCATCCACAGCAAACGAACAAAGAACCATGATAGAGCTGGAAAATTATACAACGGGAACAGAAGAAACAGGAAAAAGGAAGCAGTGTGTATAACTGCGTGTAGCGGCGCGCGGGAACGGCGACTCGGAAATTAAAATGTGTAGACGAAACTAGCAGGGGTGATATCTTAGAAACACAAGGGAAAGGTGCGGTGATCGTGCCTCACACGCCTAGAGACGACGCCTGTGATGGGAAAACAACACGAGTAATACACAAACTGGGTGTGACGAATTGCGGGAGTAAAACGAGTAAGCAAGCTATGACTAGGGGGAACAAAAGGAGGTTAGTATGAAGGAGTTTCAAGACGAAGCATGACACGATGGCGTCATACTGTGAGCCTAAGATCTAACTTCGATCGGTCAAAATTTGCCGACAAACTTCGCCTTTCTTGCTGTAACACCCAAACACATTTTATTGACAGAAACACCAGTATTAAGTAATCTATAGAATACGCTTGATTTACCCAGCATACATCGCATGCACTACTTTGGGAGAAATGACACGTATATAGTCCGTAGTATGTCATTACAAAGCTTCTAGGTGGATGAACTTAGGGAACTCTAAACTCTAGTATAACTATCCCACAAGATGTGCATCGCAGATACGAAAAACTATAAATGGTTACTCAAATTATTGTTTGCAGCGACATAGAGGAACTGTGTGCACGTGAACAGTATAATTGTTTTTTACTGTACCAGTTAAAACAAGGAGTGTAACGATTTTAAGTTTGAGGCACTTTGAACACAACGTATATCTCCGAAACTCAAAAATAAACATAACTACTCTTGGGCAACAAAAGGATTGGTCAATTTCAAAATTTGACAAATAGTGTCAAGCCACCGATAGACGAGTGGATACGCCAAGGAGCTAAGGCGGGTAAATTAAGATTAAAAAGATAGGTATTTAAAGGACGAATGGCATAACATCTTCAACCGATCTAACACCAAGATTTACACAAATCATGTCGCTTAGCAGCCAAACAACTCGCTTGGCGGCGACATCAGTGTCAGTGTTATAGTAGTTGAACGATGCACATCAAAACGTTGGCATACAAGCGAGTCACCTGGTGGAGCCACATGTATTATCCTTGTTCCATATTATAAATTACATCATTATAAAACGGAGTGTGGGTGTTTGCTTGTTTGTTTACTTATTTGTGTGTCTGTGTATTCGACCAGTATATTTCCGAAAGTGTTGCATGTCATGGGCTAGAACTTAAGGGTTGTCAGTAGGTTTAGACATCTTTTAAGTTTTACCCGGCGGCCCTCGGCCATGGGTCGCGATGACGATATTGGGGGGCTCAATATATCAAAAGGTTCTACCTGAAGTTGCAACGGCAGAAATTAATGCGTTCAATGTCGTCGTAAACATGTAGGCTCCTACTATGAAATAGAGCAAAAAACACGTTCGTGTATAAACATTATGTATGTGTGCATGCCATTGACCAAACGGGTCCCAACATGATTTATAATCGTGCTGTTGCAAGAAAGGTGGCGCTGACACAGAACCAATGTATTGTTGGAAAGCACACTTTTCTTTCATTTCCAAGCTATGAGAGGGAAACTGTTATGAGTTAGAGTGCCCTCATTCTTTACTGCATTATTATTTAAACAAGGTCATGTCGTTTCAACAAGTTCACTTCGTATGACAGAAAATATGACGTAATACGAATACATTTATTTTGACCCTCCTCAGAACACAATTTGTCGGCTTTTTGTGAGAAGTTACCATTAATTAAAGTTACAACAATGGTTAATTCTACCATTACTAGAAAAGGGTAATTCGTTTAGCCTTACCTTGTGGAACTGTCACGTTCTTCCTGCCCTTGTGCATGAACGGTAAATGGAACCAGTTGTTAACAATTTGTCGTACTTACGATAGTGAAACTAACAAATAGAAGCATTTATTTTAATTATTGTATTAGTTTTACCACAAAAGTGGACTTTGAAGTGTAAGGAGTTCAAAATGGCCAGTTTATGAGTTTCCGGATGTTTCCAGTACGTTTTTGCTAGCTCTTCTACTTATGCTACGCTCATTGGTCAGAATCAGCATTATAATATCACGTTCTGCGAGTCATCTACGATTGTAGAATTACGTCAAACGCAGCGTTGTTTTTAATGTTGCGTAGAGGTAAACACTCGCTCTATCAATTGTTTATTTTAAATACTACTTACCATTGTCAAATATTGTCGCATTTACGTAGTTGTTTTGAATGGCTGTTTCTTTACAACTTTAATTAATACAATCCCCGAACTATTTACATGAAGCGTGAACATGATGGACACAACTGCAGGTTTCCATCTACTAACATATGCAACGCTGGTCGTCTGCGCGTTTACAGAGCATATGTGCAAGTATTGCATCAGCACTTGTTAATCCGGAGTCAATCGGAAAGCGCCAAATGGTAAAACCGAAGTTTACATGGTTTCGACAATAGAACGTAACCCTGTTTTCGGATTCCAGGACCCAGTGAGAATACTACTAACTAAGACTCCCGCCCATAGTTAAGATTGGTTGAATGTTAATATACTGCTAATTTGATTTGTTATTATAATATTATTATAACGCTACACGTACAAACTATCTGGTTGTGACGGTCAATTTATTATGTTGCTGGGACAAGCTTCTCATGTTTCCTACATTTCAAAACATGATATCACGGAGCCTCGAACAGCATAACGTCTGCGCGACACCATTGTAACGTGATGTGTCCCGTGCGTCTTACGTTGAACGTGGACCCAGTACATGGCGGTATCATGTTGGCACATCGTAGGTTTAATTCTATCAGTTCAGTAACCAAAGGTAAGTTAACTAGATACATGTTTGACGAGCAAACTTTAATAATAACGACCCACATGTGAATGTGGCGCGCGTGCGTGCGTGTGTGCGTGCGTGCGTGCGTGCGTGCGTGTGTGATGTGTGCGGTTGGATCTACAAATCGCGAATTGGTCTGTTGAGTGAGTGGTGTGTTAATGCGAGTGTGATTGCAGGCGTGCTAGCAGATGGGATAGTTTCATTTCGTGCGCATATGTACGGATATGTGTGTGTGTATGTGTGCGCGCGCGCGCGTGTGTGCATGCTTATGTGCGTGCGTGTGCGTGCGTAGTAATATGCTTACATGCAAATACACACGCGCACGCCATACACACACAGTGCTTGCAACGTCTAACCTTATTGTTAATACCCAGCTATTTGCTTCGTCGCCCACAAAGAAGCATCATTAAATGACAGTGTTAAAGAAAGAATACGTGCGTGTATGTAAAAAGTGTGTGTTTTTGTTGTGTGTGTGCGTGTGTGCGTGCGTGCGTACATGCAAGCATACGTGCGTGTGTGAGAGTGTGTGTGTATATATACGTACATGTATATTATATATATATATATGTGTGTGTATGTACGTAAGTAAGTATGTACGTATGTATGTATGTATGTATGTATGTATGTATGTATGTATGTATGTATGTATGCACGTATGTATGTATGTATGTGTGTACGTACGTAAGCATCATGCATATATATATATATACACATATATTATATGACAAAACATCATTCTTCACCGAGGCGGTATAAGTTTCACCAACAGCTTAGTCGTATCTAGTGTGTCTGTCTGTATATATGTCTGTATATATGTATGTACATATGTATGTACGTATGTATGTATGTATATATGTATGTATGTGTGAGTGTATGTATGTATGTATGTATGTATGTATGTATGTATGTATGCATGTATGCATACGTATATACACATATACATATATGTACTTTGAAATCCGTGACTTTTTAGTTTTGGTTGGAGTATCTTAGATGCGAGGGCGTATCGATGAAACATGCAGTGACTTGGATTAATATTAATATCCTTCATTCACGCTTGAAATATCATTGTCAAGCATAGCCAGTGTGCTATCAGTTGTACACGCACACACATTGCCCAACGGCAGTCAGTCGGCCTCAATGTGCTATCAATTGTACTCGCACACATATCATTTTCTGAAAGCACTGGTTTAATATCTGGATGAAAAAGGATTTGTTTTTGTGAGATTGATAATAGGGCCAGTTACAAAACGAAATGTTCTCCTTCTTGAACAACACGAAGTGGTAAAATATTTGTGTTCAGCTAACCCGTCACGTACCCCCTGAAAAACCTCCCGCGTTCCCCAGTCTGGGAACCGCTGATCTTGTAGAACTGACGTAGGATGGGACTTTCTATGCTATTATATACTATTAATTTAAAATATGTAGTGAGTTTTGGTATTTCATATCTGTTTGCCGAGGATAGCATTATTGAGTCCGGTTTGGAAACTTCGCACACCCTTTGTACGTCCCGATCTACCGATGCCGCTCACACTTGCGTTTCATTTAAAGGGGCACTGTATAGATTGCGCTATTCCACGGCAGAAGTATTTTGTCGGCCGACGCTTGGCGTCTGCGGCTATTTATAGAACAGTCTCGTACAGGCGATATGTTTACCGTCGTTAGTTCTCGGGAACATAAGACAAGCGTACGCTGCATCTAATGATTGTGTTGTTGATAAGGATTTATTTCTTTAGTGTTGTTAGTTTGTAACAGTACATGTCATAAATAAATCCTTATCAACAACACAATCACTAGATTCAGCGCACGCTTGTCTTGTGTTCCCGACAACTAACGACGGCAAACATATCGCCTGAACGAGACTGTTCTATAAATAGTCGTGTGTGAGAGTGTGAGTGTATATATATATATATATATATATATATATATACAGGTACATACGTAAGTATGTACGTATGTATGTATGTATGTATGTACGTACGTACATACGTACGTACGTACATACATACGTACATGCATACGTACATACATACGTACATACATATATACAGACAGACAGACACACTAGATATGACTAAGCTGTTGGTGAAACTTACACCGCCTCGGTGAAGAATTATGTTTTGTCATATAATATATATATTATATAGGCGGTATAAGTTTCACCAACAGCTTAGTCATATCTAGTGTGTCTGTCTGTCTGTCTGTCTGTATATATGTACGTACGTACGTACGTATGTATGTATGTATGTATGTATGTATGTATGTATGTATGTATGTACATGTATGTACATGTATGTATGTATGTATGTATGAATGTATGTATGCGTGTGTGTATGTATGTATGTATGTATGTATTCATTTGTACATACACACATACATATATGTACTTTGAAATCCGTGACTTGCCATCTAAATATTGACAATCCTGTCAGATTAATTTGATTAAACATGTATTATCAAAAACATAAAAAATATACGTTCTTATATAGACATTACTTGTGTGCATGCTATTGACCAAACTGGTCCCAGTATGATTTCCGATTATGCTGATGCACGCTGCAGTAATGACTCGGTCTCAAGTTATCGCGCGCACACACCCATACACGCGCACAAGTTCACAAGCAGGCGCTTATGCAAAGCATTTCCGGAAGCAGCACATAGATGGTTCTAAACTAACCGAATTGTCCTCGACAATATCATCAATAAGAAACGTGTCCGCAGCTAGTCTGCATTTTACAGACTATCACAAGTGAGTGAAAAAAAGTGTAATGAAATGTTACAGTACTATTAAAGTAATAAATCAACTATGATGTGAGACGCCAACATCGCCTTTATGTAACGACCTGTATCTATCAGGTTACACAAAGGTTGTGAGTACGAGCTCGGTGAAACAAGCGTCTGGGCCTCGTGCGTCATCAGCACACCTGATGAGCAGGTCCATTAGTTTTCATGATTTCATCGCGTAAGAATTAGTAGTCGAGCAAATTCACTTCCGAGCTATCACCACCTAGTTATCTTCAACGGTTTGGGTATCTGTTTGTGGATGTTGAAAACATTTTATTGGGAAACAACGGAGATACAATTAATGGTTTCGTTCCGTTTTTAATTACGAAAAACGACTGAATGTGTATGGGTTATTACATTAATAACCAGGCGTGGCGCCAGTGATGTAATACAGAAGGAACTCGTTTAAGTATTCACGCAGCTGATCCAACTAAAGGTTATATTCGGAATGCCAAAAACGGCGTTTCATTCCATCAGCGCAGACGTGGCCTGTAATATATTAAACAAGGAAGAGTGACGTTTTGTCCTACATTTTGTAGATAAAAACGGATACATCAATCTTGCTTATGTTACAGAAAGAGATCGGATTTGACGATTTCATGAATTACTTGTATATCACGTAACTTTACATCATTAATAGATCGCCTCATGGTTTGAGTCGCTTAGTTTGAAACACTGCCACCTCGCAACTACCATGAATACCATCTAGTACAGGTGTTCCCACTCGTTTACTTCCTGCGTACCCCCTGCGGCCTCAAACGATTGTCGCGGTACACCCATTATTGTGACGCAGAATACAATTACAGACACAACATCGTTCTTCACCGAGTTCAGTGAACTCTTCCCATAATTTATAATGGTTAAACAATTGCCTCAATGCGACACACAGTCGGGCACAACATGTAGTCTTAGTTAAACAGATCAACAGCAAGAATATTCTAGTTCATAGAGAAAGCTGAATGGAAACGTCAAAAATGTCGTCATAACCACATCAGCAAAAGTCGAATACGATGTTTACCTTGGACCGGAACTTGGCCAGGGACAAAGCCTCAACCGCGTCAAAAGCGATAGAGTCATTCACGTATTCCAAAACGATCCTCCTGTACGCTGTCTGGTAGAGACTGCACGCGTCCACCCTGACAATGGTATCCGAACGAATGTAATATTATGTGGATTACTTTTTACAGTGAAAACAGGTGCGCCTGCAAACGTTTATCCATGTTTCCATTCCCAGTTCATTCTTCATTTTCGATTAATGTACGTACTTTGAACACAGAAATCAATCACTGTAGTTTTCTTGGAGTGAGTTATTCAATGGGGTTAGACCGGAGACTATGTCACTCAAATAAGCCAGCTTAAAAAGTCTCTCCTTGTCCGAACATTGTTTCATAAATGTTTGAAACTGTTCCTTTCTGATGTGATTAAAGAATTCGGTGATCTCCTCTTATAGAGGGCCGTTCCGAATGCTACGTTCCATGTGACTACAAACGGACGGCGTTTGGTCCTCATGGGCCTCTAGGCACAAAACATTGGAAAAGCCTGATATTGATTTTGTATGACATTTACCATCTTAACAATACCGTCAACATCCCTTCTTCGTTTTGGTTGGAGTATCTTAGATGCGAGAGCGTATCGATGAAACATGCAATGACTTGGACTAATATTAATATCCTTCATTCGCGCTTGAAATATTATTGTCAAGCATAGCCAGTGTGCTATCAATTGTGTACACACACACATTGCCCAACGACAATCAGTCGGCCTCAATGTGCTATCAGTTGTAGACGCACACACATTGCCCAACGACAGTCAGTCGGCCTCAATGTGCTATCAGTTATATACGCACACACATTGCCCAACGACAGTCAGTCGGCCTCAGTGTGCTATCAGTTGTACACGCACACACATTGCCCAACGAAAGTCAGTCGGCCTCAATGTGCTATCAGTTGTTTACGCACATACATTGCCCAACTACAGTTAGTCGGCTCCAAAACTTTTTGTATATCACAGTTGGAAATAAAATCGACTCATTCAAAAACAGCCATTAATAAATTTGCGTGATATCATTTTCTGAAAGCACTGGTTTAATATCTGGATGAAAAAGGATACGTTTTTGTGAGATTGATAGTAGGGCCAGTTACAAAACGAAATGTTCCCCTTCTTGAACAACACGACGTGATAAAATATTTGTGTTCAGCTAACCCGTCACGTAACCCCTAAAAATCTCCCGCGTACCCCAGTCTGGGAACCGCTGATCTTGTGGAATAACTGACGTAAGATGGGACTTTCTACGCTACTATACTATTAAAGGAAATAAAAACAAGGCATTAGCTAAAATCCGTTTTCCATGTGTACACAAAGATTAACATTTGACAACATTTAAAAAATACAGAAAAATACGTTTGTAGACAAAATTCTATTTAAACCCGTCTGTGTAGAGATTCCCGCAGAAAGTTGAAATTTAATGAGCTAGGCGATCACGTGGTATCGTGACGTCAATCCTGACTCGCGGCTTTGTTGACATCTATGCATCGCCATTGTTGTTCTCTCCGTTCTCTTGTAACATCATGGCTAGTGGGAGTTTCCCATAGTTTCAAGTGAAATCATACGATTTTGAGCCACTAGCGGGAACGGTTACAGCAGATGATTCGTCTAATTCCGCTCTTTCCGAGCGTTTCAGCGACGGTAGCGAAGAAGATGATGCGGAGTCGGACAGTCACAATGTTCGCTCATGCAACACCGACTGGTAAGCTGCAACTTCATTATAATGACACATATGGTGTGAAAACTGTCGACAACAACAATTTTAGAATGACGTTATATTATAAAATGCGGTGTCAAAGCTGTACAGAGAGTTAGCTAGAGGTTGTAGCTAAATAGGTCATCGGACGAAGTAATTGTAAACAGACTTGTCAAAGACAAACTTCACAAAGTTACGAACCGTCGAACGTCGTAAGCATGGTTGTCTGGTTTATGCGGATCGAGTTTAGGACGTTATAGCTACTTACGATATCACCCCTCTGGACAAAACCCACACTTTTTTAGTTGGACAGTTGTTCGCGAGATGACCATAATATCATGACATATATAATGACAGCTCTAGATTATGTCATTTATGTGGAACAATGAGTTGTATTACTCTGAGTCTGACACATAACAATGTAGCTACTATATAATCAAAATAAACTAAAATAAACATTAAAACAACATGCAGAACAATTGAATAATTATGGTAATGGGTTATAGCCTGAAGGGTTATGTCCTAGACCTAGGGGTGTAGTGTAACCTTAGGGGTCTTATATGTGAGATGCTACCAGTGGGTATATATGTGCCCTACGACTATGTCCATAAAAATCATAAGGACATAGCATTTTTAATCACATTTTTTGTGTGACATATTTATTACAAATCCATCAAGCAAGTTTCAGAACACAGTTTTACTGGGTTGAATCATTACAAATTCATCAAGCAAGTTTCATAACACAGTGTTACTGGGATGAATCATTCCAAATGTTGGTAACTGTGTAGACCTGGTAACACAATGTGAATCACCACACGGTGCACAGACAATGGTTATAAGCCAAACAACACCCATGGGAATACTTCCCCTGCAGGCAGATGAGAATATGGCTTCAGCAAATACCCATTCATAAACAAGTTATCTAGTCCATTTTGTTGATCACTTTACCTATGACATGCTAATAAATAGCATAGCTTCACATCTACAGACCAATTATTATATTTACAGGGCAACTTCCCATTGAGCCGAGAAACTGCTGCACTACGACATTGGTTTGGCCAGTGCAGTTTCGGCAACGTGCGAACAGATGACGAAGTGAAGACTCTGCCACCAAGAAGTACCTCTCCTTGGAAGGGCAGCAATCTTTCCTCAAGGGAGTCTTGTTTGTAACACCCTCCTCTGTATCAGTGTACTGGTCGACGTGGTCATCGCTGTCACTGTTGCTGCTGTCACGACTAGTCGACTCATTGTCAGAGCAAACATACTCATATACTGTTTGCAACAGTATATGTCATAAATAAATCCTTATCAACGACACAATCACTACATGCAGCGCACGCTTGTCTTGTGTTCATAACTAACGACGGCAAACATATCGCCTGCACGAGATTGTTCTATAAATAGTCGCAGATGCCATGCGTCGGCCGACAAAATACTTCTGCCGTGGAATAGCGCAATCTATACAGAGCCCCTTTAAACGATCGCTCACTGGGTTTCTGGTGAAGCGTTGTCTTGCCCATTAACCTATTCATTGTCATATGCTGTTTCAAACGCTATTCTACGTTTTTGTGCGCGTGCATGCGTGTGTGCTTATGTGTACATGTGTTCATTATCATATATGCTGCGTATGCTTCCGACAGTTAGCCGAATAATGTGACCGATGAACTCAGCCTATATTTATCAAACGTTCGATTTGTCATTCTATGGTTAAGTTATAAAAACCGCTTATAGAAGCTATACGGTGCATTTATTGCCTACTCATAATTATGTTATATCATTGCAGCTTGGCGTACCAATGGATGAGGTATTTGCGGACGCAGCTACGGGAAGACCGGTCGACGTAACTAACTCCTAAGCAGCCATATTAAAGGAACACTGTATTCTAATGCTCAGCCAACTCTTGGTTAATACGTCTCCGTCATACATCGCAGTATAATGGCCCGCAAGCGGACGTTCTATGGTTCCATGCTGGCCCTGGTGACCATATACGTTATCTACAAATACTTGGTACCGTCAGGTATTATTGACTTGACGCCACCTTTATATATATATCGAAAGGCCAACGTTTCAGCACCGACAGACCACCGGAGAACCACCACGATAACTACGACGACATCGATGGATTCTGGTAGCACCTGTCAGCTGGAAAGGCTGGTTTTTATTAGTCATAAAGAACTTTCAGAATTCACCGTGTCGTATTCACCGAAGAACGTGCCGCCCTCGAAGTTGAACAGTACAGAACGGGGCAGTTTGTTTGATTTACTAGATATAGTGCAAGTGTTTCTCGACCGACATAACATCTCGTACGTTCTCGGTTACCACTCGTTGCTTGGTTCCTATATGATGCACGGTATACTGCCTTACGACGACACGATTGAGCTGCTGGCCAGAGTGTCCCATAAGCAAACACTTTCGAAGGCCATCGCCACAGACGACAAGCTCAGAATAAAGGAGCATACCTCTACCAACTCCAATTACACACACGTTAGGTTCTTCTTGAACACGTCGGGACAAAAGCCGCCTCACTGGCCGTTTGTGGAACTTCACTTCTACGATGAAAACTCAACTCACGTATGGACGACGATGCCGCCTCCGAAGAGAGTCGTCATGAAGATAGACTCATTCTACCCCTTCCACGAACGACCCTTCGCGGGACACTGGCTTGACGCTCCTGAGGACCCGCTCCAATTCCTTCTGCAGATATACTCGAAGAGCCACTATGAGACGTTCGGTTGGGATCACCGCGCTGACGTTGCCGAGCCGCCCACTAAGATGGGGTGGGGAGCGATGAGAAAACATCATCCGTTTGTCGGGCGAATCAATTGCGCAGAGGGGGTGAAGGAAACGCTGACGTTTAGTGGCGTAGCCCAGTATGACGTCTACATTGACGAACATTTTCCAACCAAAACATTTGCCGTAGGCTTCGAATGATTTCACTTTGTAGACGTTACGTTTCGATAAAAGATTAGTTTTACGTATGGTGTGTTCTTCGGTGCGGTTGTGTTGCTGGGTGTAACTTGCATTAAAATGTGTTATTTGCATTGCGTTTCATTGCTTTTGCTCGATGATCTTTGGAAGACTCCTCGGTTAAGTGTTGCAATAGTCATTTACAAGTGCGCCGCTTAAACAAATTGTGACATTTGTTAGCCTACACTAGCGAGCGATCCTAAAAATAAAAAGGTAAGTTCTTATATAACGCAGTATCCAGTCTGTAGGACTGCTCAAAGCGCTTTACACCTTACTGGCTGGCAAACCTGTTCAATCAAATACCATCTCGACGTATCTGGGAAGCATTCACCCACGCTGCAATTAATGCGCGAAGAATTGTCGTACACAAATATCCACCACTATTTTTAGCCAGTTACTCATTCATACAGCTGAGTGAACTGGAGCAAAGTAGAGTGAACGAATTTGCTCAAGGTTCGACATGGCAACCCAGGGTTCAAACCCGGGTTCTCTTGATTCTCTCGATGCAGTAGACATTGAGCCCTACTGCGCTCCACACAAACATAGGTGGGAGGAGAACTCAAAATGGTGGGAGGTTGGCCGCAAAAGAACTTTCAGAAGATGTGAGGTTGGCTCCCAAAACTAGTAGAAGGTGAAAGGTTTAGACCTTGCCATACACGCTGAAAAACCCACCCACACAATATTTGAGACTTAGTAAAAGTATTTTCTTAAAGGTAAGTTCTTAAATGTCGCGTTATCCCGTGCTTAGGACTGCTCAGAGCTCTTTACGCGTCACTCCAAACCTGTTAATTGACCACCATCATCATCACCTCGCATGTGAATCATTCAGCCACGCTGCATCTACTATGTAAATATTATATTCGCACACAAATATCCTCCACTTTGTATTGCCAGGTAAACATCGGCTGAGCAACGTGGGGTGAACGAATTTGCCCAAGGCTCGAAACGGTAACGAGTGAATTCGAGACAGGAATCTCACGATTGGGATTCCGATGCTCTAATTTGGCGGATAATGCGTCCCACTGAAGACTTCCATATTTTTCATCATTGACTCATCCTGTCTAAAAATATAGAATCCTTGACCAGACCCGCTCATTGCCAAAACATAATATATAATAATCATTAGGCTAAACTGTGACATCGTGTATTGTTTTATTTAACTCGACTAAAATAGACCACATCTATAATGTGGTGAGGTGTCAAACTGAAAGTTATAACTAAGACAATACATTTTTAAACAATTAACGATCTTCCAGGGATCGTATGCGTGAACCGAGACAACTAATAGTCTAAGACAATGCCATTGTCCGAGACAATAAACCTCGGGACTTCTGCCGTCGCAAAGTTGGTATGCATGGACCGGGCGTTAGACCGACACAATAAAGTAAAAGACTTTAACGCGATTGTCCCGACGTTTGGTGTTGGGCTAATTTTAGACGAGGGAATCCCGGGAAACCACAAATAGTTTTGCGAAGAGCGCGTGCGCCTCCCGTTATTTCCTTCCGGGTAACATTCGTGTGATTCTTGTTGTTGTAAACACGAAGCTTAGAAGTGTCTTGCCTGGATAACTTGCTGGATCTTCGGGTTTTTAAAGTAAGGCATAACAGCATTGTGTACACCCGCCTTTATGCATCGTATTTTTTTTATTTGGAATATGGCTTGTCTTGTGATTTTGTGCTTTTATTAAAATTTAAACCTGTCCATCTTCAATTCTTTGTCGAGTTTTGTTTTGAAGGAGAAAATGTTTTCAGCGTTCACTGTTTGCTGAGAAAGGTTGTTCCAGTCTAGGAAGATGCGTTGTGAAAAGGAGTGTTTCCTAATATCTAGTCTGCTTGGTGTCTTATACAATTTGTTGTTGTGACCTCATGCTGTGATCACGAAGTAGTCCTCTTGATTGATGTCGTCGATGCCATTGATGATCTCACACTTCCCTCTGGTATACCACGTGTGATTACTGCCCATTCTAATAGCTTCCCATTTACCACTACCCTTTGTTTTCTTCCCGTTACGAAGGCTTCGATCCACGCGGCCACCTCTCCTTGGACGTCATACGCAGTTAAAGGGGCTCTGTATTCCACGACAGAAGTATTTTGTCGGCCGACGCTTGGCGTCACATATACATATATGTACTTTGAAATCCGTGACTTTTTAGTTTTGGTTGGAGTATCTTAGATGCGAGAGCGTATCGATGAAACATGCAGTGACTTGGATTAATATTAATATCCTTCATTCACGCTTGAAATATCATTGTCAAGCATAGCCAGTGTACTATCAGTTGTACACGCACACACATTGCCCAACAACAGTCAATCGGCCTCAATGTGCTATCAATTGTACACGCACACATATCATTTTCTGAAAGCACTGGTTTAATATCTGGATGAAAAAGGATTTGTTTTTGTGAGATTGATAATAGGGCCAGTTACAAAACGAAATGTTCTCCTTCTTGAACAACACGAAGTGATAAAATATTTGTGTTCAGCTAACCCGTCACGTACCCCCTGAAAAACCTCCCGCGTTCCCCAGTCTGGGAACCGCTGATCTTGTAGAACTGACGTAGGATGGGAAATTCTATGCTTTTATATACTATTAATCTAAAATATATAGTGAATTTTGGTATTCCATATCTGTTTGCCGAAGATAGCATTATTGAGTCCGTTTTGGAAACTTCGCACACCCTTTGTACGTCCCGATCTACCGATGCCGCTCACACTTGCGTTTCATTTAAAGGGACACTGTATAGATTGCGCTATTCCACGGCAAAAGCATTTTTTCGGCCGACGCTTGGCGTCTGCGGCTATTTATAGAACAGTCTCGTGCAGGCGATATGTTTGTCGTCGTTAATTCTTGGGAACGTGCGTGCGCTGAATCTGGTGATTGTGTTGTTGATAAGGATTTATTTATTACATATACTGTTGCAAACTAACAATACTAAATAAATAAATCCTTATCTACAACACAGTCACTAGATGCAGCGCACGTTTGTCTTGTGTTCCCGAGAACTATCGACGGCAAACATATCGCCTGCACGAGACGTACTGTTCTATAAATAGCCGCAGACGCCAAGCGTCGGCCGACAAAATACTTCTGCCGTGGAGTGGAATAGCGCAATCTATACTGTGCCCCTCTAATATTTTGGCAAGTCTTGTGTGGCACCGTATCGAAGGGCTTCGCAATGTCAAGATATATTGTCTCTATACATCCGCCCCAGTCAATGGTGGTAGTCTCCATCACTTCTAGGAGTTGGATGGTGCATGACCTGCCTGGTCTAAATCCATGCTGATCTCTGTGGAACATGTTGTTCGTAGTCATATGAGTCAGGAGATGTTACTGATTGGCCGGTAGTTGGAAGCATGTCTTTTTGAGTTAGTTTTGTGTAGCGCTGTTACGTGTGCTGTCTTCCATTGAGCTGGGAGCACTCCAACCTTCAATGACCTTTTGAAGATCAAAAGGAGGGGCTCCACCAGTTTATTTCGTGTCTGGAGCTGGTGATTAATTAATTAATAAACTTTAGAATACCATTGATTATCACTCAATGTAGTCACGATGTAGTGCATGCACTACTGAACGGCAGTTTTCCTAGCCCATTGGTACTTCATATATTTCAAACACACACCAGTAAAAAGGGATATATACGGGATATATACCACAAAATGATGCAATTAAAATACCATTGACATTAAAATTTAGAATATCATATACGTAAAGGTGTCAATTTTGAGCACACATAGAAGAGAAAATATAGTGAAGGTAAATTAACAACAGTTCAATGGTATGCCGCTCTTAATAATCAATGGTATTCAAAAGTTTATATAAGGTTGAATTTGTTATTTAGAATACGCTGTTCAATGGATTTTTAAATGGTTTTCAACAATTTGCTTCAGTGCTATACCATTCGGTGTAATCCAATGGTATTCTGAATGGTATACCTTCGAACGGTATAATAAATTATACTGGCAAATACCATTGAAGACCATTCAGAATCCCATTCAATGATATTTTGAAAGGTATTCTGAATTGTCTTCATATAAAATATATTCAAGGACCCTTCGCATTAATACCCTCTAATGTCATTGAAGACCATTCATGATACCATTGAATGATACTTTGAATGGTCCTCAGTGGTATACCATTAAATGGTATACCACTGAGGACCATTCTATACCATTGGATTAAATACCATTCAAATATTCTTGGCCATAATACCCCCTCATATCATTGAATACCATTGAATGATATTTTGAATGGTATTCTAAATGGTCCTCAGTGGTATATTATTCAATGATATACCACTGAGGACCATTCAGTACCATTCAAATACCCTTGACCATAATACCCCGAAGTCATAGACCATTCAGAATACCATTGAATGCTATTTTGAATGGTATTCTGAATGGTCCTCAGTGGTATATCATTCAATTATATACCACTTAAGATCATTCAATACCATTGGATTAAGTACCATTCAAATACCAATGGCCATAATAACCCCTAATATCATTGAAGACCATTCAGAATACCATTGAACAGTACAGAAAGAGTTAATTACAAGGACCATTCAAAATACCATTGAAGACCATTCAAATACCATTAGCCATAAAACAACATAATACCATTCAATGATATTTGAGTGATATTTGTCTGCCCCTCCTTTTGATCTTCAAAAGGTCATTGAAGGATGGAGTGCTCCCAGCTCAATGGAAGACAGCACACGTAACTGCGCTACACAAAACTAACTCAAAAAGACATGCTTCCAACTACCGGCCAATCAGTAACATCTCCTGACTCATATGACTACGAACAACATGTTCCACAGAGATCAGCATGGATTTAGACCAGGCAGGTCATGCAAAATCTAACTCCTAGAAGTGATGGAGACTACCACCATTGACTGGGGCGGATGTATAGAGACAATATATCTTGACATTGCGAAGCCCTTCGATACGGTGCCACACAAGACTTGCAAAAAAATTAGAGGGGCACAGTATAGATTGCGCTATTCCACTCCACGGCAGAAGTATTTTGTCGGCCGACGATTGGCGTCTGCGGCTATTTATAGAACAGTACGTCTCGTGCAGGCGATATGTTTGCCGTCGATAGTTCTCGGGAACACAAGACAAACGTGCGCTGCATCTAGTGATTGTGTTGTTGATAAGGATTTATTTATTTAGTAGTGTTAGTTTGCAACAGTATATGTCAAAGTGGAGGATATTTGTGTACGAATACAATATTTGCATAGTAGATGCAGCGTGGCTGAATGATTCCCATGAGAGGTGATGATGATGGTGGTCAATTAACAGGTTTGGAGTGACGCGCAAAGCGCTCTGAGCAGTCCTAAGCACGGGATAACGCGACATTTAAGAAAATACTTTTACTAAGTCTCAAATATTGTGTGGGTGGGTTTTTCTGCGTGTATGGCAAGGTATAAACCTTTCACCTTCTACTAGTTTTGGGAGCCAACCTCACATCTTCTGAAAGTTCTTTTGCGGCCAACCCACCATTTTGAGTTCTCCTCCCACCTATGTTTGTGTGGAGCAAATTCGTTCACTCTACTTTGCTCCAGTTCACTCAGCTGTATGAATGAGTAACTGGCTAAAATAGTGGTGCATATTTGTGTACGATAATTCTTCGCGCATTAATTGCAGCATGGCTGAATGCTTCCCAGATACGTCAAGATGGTATTCGATTGAACAGGTTTGCCAGCCAGTAAGGTGTAAAGCGCTTTGAGCAGTCCTACAGACTGGATACTGCGTTATATAAGAACTTACCTTTTTATTTTTAGGATCGCTCGCTAGTGTAGGCTAACAAATGTCACAATTTGTTTAAGCGGCGCACTTGTAAATGACTATTGCAACACTTAACCGAGGAGTCTTCCAAAGATCATCGAGCAAAAGCAATGAAACGCAATGCAAATAACACCTTTTAATGCAAGTTACACCCAGCAACACAACCGCACCGAAGAACACACCATACGTAAAACTAATATTTTATCGAAACGTAACGTCTACAAAGTGACATCATTCGAAGCCTACAGTAAATGTTTTGGTTGGAAAATGTTCGTCAATGTAGACGTCATACTGGGCTACGCCACTAAACTTCAGCGTTTCCTTCACCCCCTCTGCGCAATTGATTCGCCCGACAAACGGATGATGTTTTCTCATCGCTCCCCACCCCATCTTAGTGGGCGGCTTGGCAACGTCAGCGCGGTGATCCCAACCGAACGTCTCATAGTGGCTCTTCGAGTATATCTGCAGAAGGAATTGGAGCGGGTCCTCAGGAGCGTCAAGCCAGTGTCCCGCGAAGGGTCGTTCGTGGAAGGGGTAGAATGAGTCTATCTTCAAGACGACTCTCTTCGGAGGCGGCATCGTCGTCCATACGTGAGTTGAGTTTTCATCGTAGAAGTGAAGTTCCACAAACGGCCAGTGAGACGGCTTTTGTCCCGACGTGTTCAAGAATAACCTAACGTATGTGTAATTGGAGTTGATAGAGGTATGCTCCTTTATTCTGAGCTTGTCGTCTGTGGCGATGGCCTTCGAAAGTGTTTGCTTATGGGACACTCTGGCCAGCAGCTCAATCGTGTCGTCGTAAGGCAGTATACCGTGCATCATATAGGAACCAAGCAACGAGTGGTAACCGAGAACGTACGAGATGTTATGTCGGTCGAGAAACACTTGCACTATATCTAGTAAATCAAACAAACTGCCTCGTTCTGTACTGTTCAACTTCGAGGGCGGCACGTTCTTCGGTGAATACGACACGGTGAATTCTGAAAGTTCTTTATGACTAATAAAAACCAGCCTTTCCAGCTGACAGGTGCTACCAGAATCCATCGATGTCGTCACAGTTATCGTGGTGGTTCTCCGGTGGTCAGTCGGTGCTGAAACGTTGGCCTTTCGAGATATATATGAAGGTGGCGTCAAGTCAATAATACCTGACGGTACCAAGTATTTGTAGATAACGTATATGGTCACCAGGGCCAGCAGGGAAGCGTAGAACTTCCGCTTGCGGGCCATTATACAGCGATGTATGATGGAGACGTATTAAGAGTTGGCATGCAATAGAATACCGTGTTCCTTTAACCTGGTTGCTTAGGGGTTGTTTACGGCGACCGGTCCCCCTGTAGCTGCGTCCGCAAATACCTCATCCATTGATACGCCAAGCTGCAATCATATATAACACAATTACGAGTAGGCAGTAAATGCACCGTATAGCTTCTAAGCGGTTTTTATAACTTAACCATAGAATGACATATCGAACGTTTATTAAATGTACGCTGAGTTCATCGGTCACATTATTCGGCTAACTTTCGGAAGCATACACTGCATGTATGATAATGAACACATGTACACGTAAGAACACACGCGCACAAAAACGTAGAATAGCGTTTAAAATAGCATATGACGTTTTCTTTTTGTGAGATTGATAATAGGGCCAGTTACAAAACGAAATGTTTCCCTTCTTGAACAACACGAAGTGGTCAAATATTTGTGTTCAGCTAACCCGTCACGTACCCCCTGAAAAACCTCCCGCGTACTCCAGTCTGGGAACCGCTGATCTTGTATAATGGCATCGAATGTCCCATCCTACGTAAGTTGTTCTACAAGGGGAACATTTGTTCAAGAAGGGGAACATTTTGTTTTGTAACTGGCCCTATTATCAATCTCTCAAAAAACAATCTTTTTCATCCAGATATTAAACCAGTGCTTTCAGAAAATTATATCACACAAATTTATCAATGGGTATTTTTTAATGAGTCGATTTTATTTCCAGTTGTGATATACAAAATGTTTTGAGGCCGACTGACTGTCGTTGTGAAATGTGTATGCGTGTACCACTGATAGCACATTGAGGCCGACTGACTGTCGTTGGGCAATGTGTGTGCGTGTACAACTGATAGCACACTGGCTATGCTTGACAATAATATTTCAAGCGCGAATGAAGGATATTAATATTAGTCCAAGTCACTGCATGTTTCATCGATACGCTCTCGCATCTAAGATACTCCAACCAAAACTAAGACGGGTTGTTGACGATATTATTAAGATGGTAAATGTCATACAAAATCAATATCCGGCTTTTCTAATTTGTGTGTGCCTAGAGGCCCATGAGGACCAAACGCCGTCCGTTTGTTGTCACATGGAACGTAGCATTCGAAACGGTCCTCTATAAGAGGAGATCACCGAATTCTTTAATCACAACAGAAAGGAACAGTTTCAAACATTTATGAAACAATGTTCGGACAAGGAGAGATTTTTTAAGTTGGCTTATTTGAGTGACGTAGTCTCCCGTTTAACCCCATTGAATAACTCACTCCAAGAAAACTACAGTGATTGATTTCTGTGTTCAAAGTACGTAGTTTCATCGAAAATGAAGAATGAACTGGGAATGGAAACATGGATAAACGTTTGCAGGCGTACCTGTTTTCACTGTAAAAAGTAATCCACATAATATTACATTCGTTCGGATACCATTGTCAGGGTGGACGCGTGCAGTCTCTACCAGACAGCGTACAGGAGGATTGTTTTGGAATACGTGAACGACGCGGTTCTGGCATTTTCCATGGCCAAGTTCCGGTCCAAGGTAAATATCGTATTCGAATTTTGCTGGTGTGCCTATGGCGAAATTGTTGACGTTTCCATTTAGTTTTCTCTATGAACTAGAATTCTCGCTGTTGATCTGTTTGATTAAGACTAAATGTTGTGCCCTACGGTATGTCGCATTGCGGTAATTGTTTAACCATTATCGATTATGGGAAGAGTTCACTGAACTCGGTGAAGAACTATGTTTTGTTTGTATAATAATGTGTGTACCGCGACAATTGTTTCAGGCCGCAGGGGGTACGCAGGAAGCAAACGATTGGGAACCCATCTACTAGATGGTACTCCTGATAGGTGCGAGGTTGCAGTGTATCAAACTAAGTGACTCAAACCATGAGGCGATCTATTAATGATGTAAAGTTACGTGATATACAAGTAATTCATGAAATCCGATCTCTTTCTGTAACATAAGCAAGATTGATATACCCGCCCCTTGAAACCGCACCGGAAGTATGATTTGAGGCATTTGTGGGCCTGGGAGGGTTAGTAGCCTCGGGTTATATCGAACGCTGCTTGTAACTCGAGAGAAACATTAGAGGAACACAACACAACAACACAGGTCTTTCGGATCTTCCTGTTTTTTATGTACAAAGTGCAGGACAAAACGTCACTCATCCTTGTTTGATATATTACAGGCCACGTCTGCGCTGATGGAATAAAACGCCGTTTTTGGCATTCCGAATATAACCTTTATCTGGATCAGCTGCGTGAATACGTAAAACAGTTCCTTCTGTACTACATCACTGGCGCCACGCCTGGTTATTAATTTAATAACCCATACATATGCAGTCGTTTTTAGTAATTAAAAACGGAACGAATCCATTAATTGTATCTCCGTTGTTTCCCAATAAAATGTTTTCAACATCCACAAACAGATACCCAAACCGTTGAAGATGACATATGATGATATCTTGCCAACGGTATGCAAATTGTGTATGAAATATGCAAAGACAATATACACCACAGCCTAAATAACGCCTACCCCTACATATCAATAAGCCAAAACGTCACTGGCAGCCACTTAAGTTATGACCACTTGTCATTGTCGTCAAAAATGACAATGTTCCACATCATGGATTTCGGTGGCCTTTGTTTCTCGGGCTGTAGACATGCAGTACTAACTAAAACACTTTTTTAATTACTATTGCAATTTGTTTGAGGTTGACCCTCTTTTGGGCACAGATTGACTGGACTATTGGGTTTCACAAGATTTCCTCTTTCTGAAGCCATGCTGCGTTTCGCACAGTATTCCATTCTTTTCAAGGTGGTCCACGACTGCACTGGTGACAATGTGCTCCACTATCTTACATGGTACACTGGTCAGGGATACAAGTCGATAGTTGGCCGGGTTATGGAACATTGATGTTAAAATGGGAGCCACTTCTGACGATAGCTCTTTTAGCACGAGCGGACTGATGTTGTCTGGGCCGCTAGCTTTGCCAGGTTTCAGGTGTTCAAGAATCAAGAGTTTCCTTATTTCCACTCCCGCTACCTGGATACTATCAAGGGTGGAAAAGTCTGCTGGTTTCATGTTGCACTTTCTAACAAATTCTTCGGAGGGATACTATCTCCCCTCGCTGAACACTAACTGAAATTGGTTGTTGAGAATATCTACCTGTGCTGTTGCCTTATTGGGTCTGATATTAGCCGACCGTCAACCCTCACTCCTCAGTGCCAGTGGTAGTGGGGCTACTCCACGTGCGCTCGCGGGCTGCTCCGTCTCCAGGACCAGATTAGGATGAAAAAGTTTAGTTTTAGTTTTACGCTACGGTTTTCTGTAGTTACGTTTGCAATTATTATTATTATTGCGCATTAGCAGTAGACGGTTGGTGCACCATATAGTCTGCTGCGAAGAACCTTACCTTTCATTTTATATTATCATTACGAAAAAACACCCAAAGACGCTATTTATGGTTATCAAAACAATTCGCCTCGTTTTGGAAAGATGTTTTTTTACCAAGGAGGCTATACTTTAACAGGAGGCGTCTCTGAGCGAGATCATGGCAGTCTACAATGAGAAGTTGTGTTCGCCATTTGGAAGGCTGGCACGTGCAACAGTGCATATGTTCTAGCTTGGCGTGCCTCCAGAATGGCGGACTAACCGTTCCATTTACGTACTTTCTTTGAACAATGGGAATAGCACGCGCAGGACCGTCTTGTGTTGATACACGGTCTTTGTTTACCAAAGACCGTATATCAATACAAGACGGTGCAGATAAGATAATGCTATATTGTCTCAACTATGGAGTTGAGAAATTTGTCTCGGGTGAGAACAGACATGACTTCAATATGTACACAAAACGATAAACCATTCGAGAAAAACAGCAGATAAATAATAAATAGTACTTGCATAGACATTACTTATTCTAAAACGCCAAGTGACACTGGCAGCAGGCAGCATGAATTAAGTTGTTTAATAGACAGTGGCACGAATGAGTGTTTGTATCATCTACAGCGCCACCACCCAAGATGTGTAGCCATGATGCAGTATAACACCGTGACCCGCCTCGGACGCCACATGCACGTCAATATTACTGTTTATAGGCATGAAAAAGCCAAGCTGAATGTATTGCGTCATCTAATCAGAGGGGACGGACAGCTACGAGCAACAACAACAATGCCTTCGTCGCTGAATGTCACCATGAGCAAACAGAACGTCAACCGTTCGCTGCTCAACATAAGCGATGATGCACTATATTTTTCATCACCCTACACAATGCTGTCCGCCGTCTGCAAGGACTGGACGCTTTAGCGGAACACGGGGCCAGTGTCCTCAATGAGGTTAAACATACATAAAGTCCTTGCAGACGGTGACATTATAAAGTCATTTATGAAGTGCATGCCACATGGCGGCGACGTCGATATGATCAATGTCATTTTTTCATAATGTGTTGGCCGTTACCTTGCCGTAAGCAAGGTAAGAATTTCGCAAGGCACTGGTGCACGATCTGCGAAAAAAACATCAGCCAAGAAGACCAAACGAATGGACAACTTTTGCAACATGCATATTTCAATATGTACACACCTTGAAGAAATCATTGCAGGATCTTATGAATTCTGTTCGGTGTTTTGTCTCGATTTTTCTTCTGGAGGTGAGGGATTTGCGCAGCTGTGTGAAATGCGAGTACACAATGTGAGTGTAATTGTATAGTTTGTCTTTATCGAGTTGTTGAAATGCTGCATGCCGTTGTTTTTGGTTGTAAGTACTTGTGGGCATTGCTGTGTTAACTGTTTGTAAGATGTGTTGTATTGCATCGAACTGAGCATGTGAAACGTCATCTGAAACCAAGAAAGACAATGGTGAATAATTGACGTAAGCGTACATGAACTGGCAACTGCTGTCTTTTTAAATGCTTATAAAAAAGGTGGCATTAACTCGCAACACGTCAACATTTTTGTATCCATGATTACAGTACATTCAAACGATTAGTTGCATACATATGAATATTCATACATGTGTATAACAGTAGGGCTCAAATTTGCCATCTGTTACAAACATGTTGTAACTCACCGTAATCCATGTTATCTGTATATGATACATAGTCGTTTGCAACGTCCGTTGCGCGCTCAGCTGTGAGTAATGATGTGATCGCAGCCTCCACAACAGGATGCTCATCTGGCAGTTGTCCACAGTCAGGTGTGAGCGCAGCTGTGTGTGATAATGTGGTCACAGCTTCCACAACACGATGTCCATATGTCACTTTCTCAACTGAACGAATACACAAAACGTATTAATCATACGTAACGATAGTATTGTATGGAAACGGGTATGAAATCAAATTTAAACACGAATAAGTGTTGTATATGTGTGTACATGTATATATGATTAATATAGGTTTAACATTATAATACTGTTATATTTATCGTATGAAATGTTTGTAATAAAACGACCATTTCATGACAAATCGTTGTGTGATGTAATAACCTGAACTTTTCAATAATACATCGGAAGGAAAATCACAAACATTCGATAGCATGCGGACAACAGTTTACGTCTTGTTGCACTGCAAGAGGCGTGCGTGCGTAGAAATCAGTAACACAACTGTTGTGTGCCAGACACGCTTGCTTTATGAAGCCAATGAAGGTCAAGCAGGATTCCGCACCCGGCTTATTGCGACCCCTAGCTGGCCTGATGCAAACACCTTCTCTGCGTGCACAACAGTGCGTCGAAGTGTTACGCCTGAAAGAAACATAACATGTATTATAGAGCTTTGAAATCATTATAAATGTTGCATTTTTATAACTGCACCTTACACATACGACGTTTGTAGGACTTACAACGTTATGTCATTTCGGTGTCAAGTATCCACATGCTGTTTTCTATAGTATGTCTTTGCAACATCCTTACATCGTCATTAGCAAGTGTGGGTAAAATAATACATAATAAATACAGAAATGTCAACGTACCACTGTGCGTGTGCTCGTGAGAGAAAATCATGTATGCAGAGATGCAGAAAAAAAGAGATACAGGAAGTGAGCAGCTGTCATGTGGCACAGGATCCGTTATACAAATAGTGAGTGTAGTAAGAAATAAAATGTTATGACTATTGATGGAATTATTTGCCTTGACACATGTGAATCGTCATTGCGAATGCAAGCCTCAGAGGAATCTGATAACGGGTCGCAGCCGGTTTCTGTGTTATTGGGGAGTAGCTAACAAACGCCGCCTTGTGTAATGTTCCTATACGTCCATCTTGTGTTCTTATTGTAACGTATTCGGGGCATGTTTGCAGAACTACGGCTTGCATGCCGTTCACCAAGCGGTTAGTAACGTTACAAGTTATAATCACTGGTGCATTAACCTTCAGATATAAGTCGGCCGGCGTCAACATCCGTCGCAGGAACGAAGCATCACATGCGGCAATAAATTAATAAAAATTATATTGTTATACAATTAAACAACACGTACACCCGGCTGTACAGAAAATGAATACACAATAATGGAGTTGGAGTGTGGGGTTCTGTTTTCCGGTCAAACACCAAGGTCATATACATTATATATACATATATAAACCTACATTGTGCTACATTTATTTTAACTATCGACCGCATACATGTGATTGTAACATGTGATTGTACGTAAAGGTCAGAAACACTGTTCAAATGTGCAAGTACATGTATCTATTGTATACACGACATACCGATATCTCTGGAGTGATATACTGTATTTCTTCATCCATTGCCTCGAGGCAGTCGTGATTGTGCATGTCGACGTCAAGGTTTATTGCATATAGATGCACAACTCCACGTGTTGGTATGGGCCGTGATAACGAGGCCAGTGTACGTTCGGAGGCCTCATTGACCTGTTCGGCAAATACACGGAATAAGTTATTACACAAGTGAATGTCGAAGGATGTAGTGATGAATTGGAAAATATATTGATATTTAAGACGTTGTGGAGACGATAGTATTTTTCAAAGCCACTTCATATATAGCTTAGTCCTCACGGATGCTCAATGCTGTACACTTTACTCCCTGCCACACCTGTTCAATGGAAAACTATCCCGACTTTTCTGGGGAAGCATGCAGCCACGCTGCAATTAATGCGCGAAAAGTGAACGTACACAAATATCCACCAGTGTCTATAGCTAGGTACTCATTCGTGGACATCATTTAAGTAGAGCAACGTAGAGTACACGAACTTGCTCAAGGTTCGAAACGGCAGAATAACATTCGAACCCGGGATGTATCTAGTTTGAGAGTGCGATACATCAGTGGAGCCAATGCGCTCCAACGATATACAAATAAAACAAAGCACTCACGTTACCGGTCGCCACTTCGCCAATAGCTTATATGAAGCTTCCGCAGTGCTGTCGCTTGACAGTTGTCAAATTCACGTGATGCATTGACTGGAAGAATTTAGAGCTGAAGGGAAAATCCCCAACATCCTCATGTCCCATATCGGGAACTGGCGGCGATTGATAGAAATCACCGCAAGCCACCAGTTGGATGCCACCAAACCCAGCGTTGTTTCGGCGGACTTTGCGGCAGACGTTGTCCACTTGGTTGAATATTGCGATACTAATCTGTGCATAAAAAACAAGGTAATTATAGCCTTATGAAAATATGTAACGTGTCATTTTATTACATATATAAATACCAAAGAATAATTTTTTTAGATACGATAAAAATAACAATATTTACCCTCTTATTCTACCATATCTCTTGAATCATCGATATCTATCCAATCTTTAGCTATCCCCAGGTAATTTTTTATACTCTAAATAACATTAGAACGGCCCTAAAAACTATAGTCACCTACTCGAGTTTCTGCCTCATTACGATTATATAGCTGGATCTCATATGAAATACATTTTTAGTCAGATATATCGCACACAATAAGCAAAGGACATCTACAAACTTGCAACAAAGGTATTTGTGTCAAATTAAAACGAGGCAAACAGGTTTGTGACATATATTTTGATAGCGAACGCAGACCACGTGACTACAGTGCACCATATCGGTGACGGTGATGTAAACAACCGTAATATTAAAATTTATCGGGCGAAATTGTAAGCGATTGCATTTATATAGGGGGCGAATATTACGCAGAGGAGGTGTGCCTAAATTCGTGCTTCTTAGTTTTGACCAATATTGCCATCTGGCGGAATTTTTATTAACTAAATATATAGACCAAAGTTCAGTACTGCCTAAATTCGTGCTTCTTATTTTTGTCAAATGGCGCCCCTGACGGATAGATTCTGAAAATACATAAATGAAATGTATATAAAAATTATATATATATATATATATGTATATGTGTGTATATATATATATATATAAGAATATATATGTGTGCGTGCGTGCGTGCGTGCGTGCGTGCGTGCGTATGTGTGTGTGTGTGTGTGTGTGTATCAAAGTTATCCAAGAGTATGTCTTATCAGTTCCGAATTTAAAAACTTTAAAACAACTTTACACACGCAAGCCACATGATGATGCACATTTAGAAATCAACGACATAAGGAATATTGCTATTTTTGTAATTACGTACACTTTCAAAAAAATAAATTGATCGCATAAATGTGTAATATGCCCGTACACATACCATAGATATCTCATCAATAAGTAGAACGTCTGTAGATGTTATGCGCCACATAATGTCACAGAATGCCTCGTCATTCACAATTAACTCATGCAATTGTGAAGTAGTGAATCTGCCATCCTGATGAATGAAACATGTAATGAGTTTTGTCGAGTACTTACATGACACCAGAACATATACCGAGTGTGTGTGTGTGTGTGTGTGTGTGTGTGTGTGTGTGTGTGTGTGTGTGTGTGTGTGTGTGTGTGTGTGTGTGTGTGTGTGTGTGTACGCGTGTGTACTCGTGTGTACGTGTGTGTGGGCATACCACAAGTAAAGGAGGCTTGAACATGAATAACAAACCAATACACACCTGCACACCTGACCATCTGTGCAGTGTCATGACGACGCCATCAAACTGGGGGGTTGCTATTGCCGTGGAAGCTGCTACAGCAACGGTTTTCCATAGTTGAACACATTCATGCTTTATTTTTTTAAGGTGCGTCTTTTTCCCAGAGCCAGCTTGACCAGTAATAATGACGTTATGGCCATTGGTGCAAAGCGACATGGCAAGCTCCTCAGGTGTGTTATGAGTACACAGGCCTGAGGGCGATGAGTGAAAAATGTATGTGAATGCGTGCTGCAAAGAAATGTTCTCATTATGCTAACATTATAACAAGTAAAATGCACAGATCATTGCAAAAATATATATTTAACAAAGTAAAAGAAAATAGTTTAAAGTCATTGAAGTTACGATCGCAAACCGACGTGTTGTGGGAATTACGACAGCAAAAAATGTGCCACGTGGATATTACGACTGCAAAATACAATAATATCATCGTCATAAGCATGAAGAGTTGGCAATGGCCAATGCGCAATAATAATAATTGCAAACGTAACTACAGAAAACCGTAGTATAAAACTAAAACTAAACTTCTTCATCCAAATCTGGTCCTGGAGACCACGAGCGCTTGAATCGTTTGTGCAACGTGTATACTGTAGAATATAGTTATTATATTAGAAGAGTGCGCAACATCTGTCGGCGTTCGCAATGACCGCTCGCCGTTCAACATATGTATCGTTACCGTTACAATGCGACGCCAAATCCAACTTCCACGAACACAACCATACGCCCAAATGAACAAACTTTCATAGTACCTGTCCTTTACTCAACATAACATTGTACGTATTATCGAAAGTGGTCATTAATCACGGCACAAATTCGATAAGACCAAAAAAGAAGACTCACATATAATGTCTCGTGAAGTTTCAATCGAAAACGAGACGCGACACACGCCTTTTTGAAAATATTCTACCCAGCGAAATGCCAACCAAAGACCGTGGCCCGAGGTTATAAAGCCGTACTCGGTGCTCGGTGCTCAGAATTTCATGCTCAAGCCTCGCTTTCACACCATGCTCATACTCACGGAGGTTATAACACTTTCTGAGCACGTAATCGTACTCAGACTTGAGCATGAAACGTCTAAATTCTGAGTATGCTATGGACCTTGCTCAACGCCGTACTCAAACAAACAAAGATGGCAGCTCACGTTCGACAATTTCGTAGGCAGGTTCGATATGGTAACATTAGGCGTCCGCGTTTCTTCAAAGATAGGTCAAATCCTTTAGAGGAATTACCTGAGGATGAAGTATTTAGAAAATACCGTTTTCGTCCAGGCACAATTTTGTTCATACTACAAATAATTCCGAACATCGCTTCCGAGACACAGCGCAACAACCCTCTGCCAGCGTTGTTACAGTTGTTGGTATGCCTGCGTTTTTTGGCCACAGGGGCCATTCACACAATCATCGGCGACGCGACGGAAATTTCCCGATCGACCGCAGGTCGCTGCATCAGAAGAGTATCCAGATTGATATGTGCCGCTTCCAGGCAATTTATTGTGTTCCCCACTGGCCAGCGTGCACTCGATACAAAGAAAGCATTCGCTAGAATTGCAGGTAAGCAACACTACAAAACGGAATTATCCCAAACCCCGGTAGTACCCCAGGAGGCGGCACTATCTGACGTGAGAGTGCCGCCGTCTGTTAGATAAAAAATATTTACGTTTCATTACAATCTACAGCATGCATGCTAGGTAGGTCGGCTTGGCGATAATGTTCTGAAAAAGGCTGACTAGTTGAATGAGACCTCATAAGATCATAACATTGTAACCACAAAAATATACAGACTAGTCAGTTAATAGAACGTTGCCGAGTGCTGGAAACAACTAGAACTAGAACTAGGTACACAAATATATATGGCAATTTATGGTTACTGTTTCATTATGCAGTTTCTGTTACATACTGTGAACTGTCATAATTAAATACTGTGATGATTTCTCTTTCACGTTTAATTGTACAAAATATACTGTAAAGTGTACGCCCAAATGAGTTACATTAACTTGATTTAAGCCAAATATGATTGTGAGATATAATTAGCTCTGTGACAGGACGTTTGATCGGCATGCTGAAGGTTGTCGGATCAATACCCAAGGTGTCAGTGCTTTTTTATAATTAATATGTTTTTTATTATTTGTTTTTATTTAAATAGTGTTTTTTATCTGAACATTTTATCGAATCAATTGTGAAATTGGCAGAAACAGGGAAAGTGCAAATGCACATTTTTGTTGCGGCTCAGCTTACAGCCCTGCAAGACAATTATTGATCTATATACGGCCTATTGTATGTATGGAATTTTTGTTTTAAAGAAAATGTCCATATTGTTAAAAAACCATGTCATGTCATTGTAGGATTCCCGAATGTCCTTAGCTGCATCGATGGCACGCACATCCGCCTCCAACGACCACACAACAACGAGGCCGACTACGTTAACAGAAAAGGTTACCATTCCCTGAATGTGCAGGTAAAGAAAGAAACTGTAAAAAAAGAAGCTGCACTGCAATACAGTTTTTATTGAAACACTAGTAATAACAACATACTTTGTACAAAGAATAAATGAATATGTGCAAAGGAAAGCATTAAATAGATGGTTTATCCAATGCCAATCACAAAGTTCATCTTCACATAAATAGCATTTAGTAAAACTTCATAAAAATTGTATTGCATCATAATGTGATGCAAATGCAGTAAATAAAACCAAATAGTAACTTATAGGCTATGTGAAATATACAAATAGTGCATCACATGAAATATCATGTCCACAAGTAACACAAGTATGTAAACAATGTAATTGTGTTTGCATGTAGATGTGCTGTGATGCCACGTACAGAATAACCAGCTGCACTGCTAGATGGCCAGGTGCTGTGCACGACAGCCGGATCTTCCGAGGCTCCGATCTATGCATACAATTTGAAAATGGTAAATACACATTACTGTAAGGATATCCTGTTAAATTTTTACATATTACATAATTGAAGTGTGTTTACTTTTTATAACACATATTTGTGTAATGTTATTAAACAATAATTAATTTATATATAATAATGTACACATCAATTGTCAACATTTATATTAAGTAATATTTAATATATAATATAATAAATAAATGTATATTTATATTTGTTCATACAACATAATAAACATGAAATATTTAACGATGAATACAAATGCAACATATCATGATAATTGCAAAGAAATATTAAATTTAATTGTGGTTAAATATGAAACGTTACATTATATTTCCAGGACTACATCACGGATTCCTGCTGGGAGACTCAGGGTATCCATGCCTACGTTTTCTCATGACTCCTATACTTCATCCTGCATCACCTGGCGAAGCACGGTTTAATAATTCATTGTGCCGTACCCGTGTTCTAATCGAACAGACATTTGGTATCCTAAAGAGACGTTTCCAGTGTTTACACACCGAACTCAGAACCACACCACATAATGCTGTCACTTATGTTGTAGCATGTGCTGTGTTACACAACATTGGGATAGATCATGGTGACATAATTGACATTGCTACCGATGATGTTGACCAGCCCCCACCCGATGATATAGCTTTCATTCCTGTTCCAGGACAAAACGATGGGGCAGTAATGAGAGGTCACATTGTTGCACATTTCTTTTAAATCTACTCAGGTTGAGTATTGCGGAGTTGTTGTGAGAAGCCATCTTTACTGTGTAATATGTGAGTTAATATTGAAAAATACTACATTCAAATTACCTAACAAAGAAGACATGTTACAACAAATCTGCAATCTTCCATTTCAGCAGAATTAAAAGAAATGTACAACAATGTACATTTAGTAATGTAATATCAAAAAACATGACATAAATGTGTTTGCATTTAGTAATAGTACTATTGGAATGTAATGTCAATAACATTTGAATTTAAGTGTTTTTTGAATAATTATCCATCATATAAATTATTCAAAACAACACTGAAATTAAATGTTAATGGGATTACATTCAAATATAAATATTATAAATGCAAATACATTTATTTCATGTTTTTGATATGGCATTACTAAAATGCAATTGCATTGGTTTAGGTTAGAATAGTGGTTGATGACTTTTGCTGATTTGTTTTATTGAATAATAGTATAGTGTTATATATACTAAACATCTTAACATGTGTCATAACTTTGTTTCTGTATTTATTGCAATTATGAGTACATAACACTATGTAATGCAAATGGGTCTTCTTGGCCATCTTTATCAGTCAATATCTATTTTAAACATTTATTACCAAATACACTAACATTTGAATCATGTCTTTTTGTTAAATCTCACCACATATAAGTTTCATTGCAGTTTACAAGCTTTCTAAAAATGCTTAGGTTTGCACATATGACACGTACACATAACTTATAGGAAGCATCAGAAGTCGACAACCCTCATTTGTGCAAAAAGAACCAGTATTCTAACGTAAGCAAGTCTACATTGCAGTTTGAAACTAACAACTGAATTTGTCATCATTTATTCTAAGTTAACACCAAATTCATTCGTTACTTTCAAACTGCAATGCAATTTCTTCAACTTCACCAATTCAAATTCCAAATCTAGATTTCGATTTTGTTTCTTTAGCATTTCCATTTCCAAATTTAGTTTCTCCTGCTCAAGCAATATTCTTTTTGTGTCTTCCACAGTGTTCCGCATAGTTGCTTCATCTTGTTGTAGTGTCCTTTTTGTGTGTTTTTTCTTTTTGTCTGTAAAAAATATTTAACAAAATGTCACCAGTGTTTATATTATGAGAGTCATTGCACGTGAAATCTTTACATTTGAACTGTTATGGCAAAGTGGTTATTAATCCCCAAAATTGTGAAATAAAGTTTTATACCTTTTTGGACTCCACAGATTGTAAGCTACAAAATACTCACATGTTTAAATATCTTCACAAGTTTTTGAATATTTATTGCTGACAGTGAGCATATATTTAAAAAGCGACGTTTTGAGAGAAATATGCTGCAACATTGGGCTACGTGTAAAAATTGCCCATAACAACCGTACATTATGTATTTCTGATTAATTTTGGATTGTTGAGAAAAAAGGACATTGAAAGACAAGATTATGATGTATGCATTCCTCATTTCTGCCAAAATAAAAAAATTGATGGGACATAACCTAGACAGTGACTACCCTTAAGTTATTTATTATTACAAGCATAAACATAGCATTTTCTCTAATTTTACTCCAGAATTGTTAGGTTTTCTATACATTGTGTACAACATGAATAATCATAAATATGGTGAAACAGGTGAATTACTTACCGCAGGTGACACGGCTAGATGTAGAGCAACTGGCTTCCTTTTGGGTCAAACTGGAACAACTGCCGTTGTTGTATTGCTCTAAAAGAAGTTGCAAACAAATGTTTTACCACATGTCTATATTGCTTCAATGCTGCATATGACTGCTGCAAAATGTAGTTGGCAGGTTCGACAATGTACACTGACTTATGCCCAGATATTTGCATAATTTAGAAGCAAATATGTTCATGGTGTAGTACATTTTATGTATTCTTACTTTCATATATTAAGTGCTCATTGAACATTACCTATGACAATTTGTCATTTATATATCTTATATATTGCACTACTTACAATAACAAATGTTATTGTAAGTAGTGCATTAAAAGTTTCCCAACACACTTATCCCCTTCATGTGATCGGACAGAAAAATTACGACAATTTGTGGAATGAATATGCACTCCAGATCATGCGTAGTCTTATATTTTTTGGGTGAAGGCAATATTTTTCCTGTGTCCTAAGATGTTAAATCTTAGGTTTGACTAATGGAACTTCTGATAACTAGTCGATATGTTTCCATTGGTACTTGGAGGTTCAACTTATCCAGAGTGCACTGTATTATGGTAACCCTTGGGACTGGGACATGGTAATCTTAATTGATAGGACATAGAAATAACTTGAGACAGATTTAATGAGGTGACCATAATGCGACGCTAACCCGTACAACATTTTCTATTCACTTATATTCAGATAATAATTTTCTGTAAACAAGTTTGTTTGCCTAAATGCAATGATACTGTTTGAAACACTGTCTACCATCAGTATCAATCCCTCCGTCGATGCCATGGATGCCTGGCCTCCCCTCCAGTGACTGGGCCATAGTCTCTTCTGCTGGTGTCAGGGAAGGAGGTGCCGGCCCACCCCCAGTCTTGTAGCGACTGCGACGCATTGCATCTATCTTAGCTTTTGCTGTAATAACATAAAATGTCATCATCAATTACCACTTTTCCAACAAAGAATATGTAACAAATTATCATGAATAAAAAGTTTCATATGAAAGTTCTGTCTCATCTTCCATTAATACAACATGCTTCTCATATGGAAACATTAATAATTATATGCACCAACATTATATTTAAATATCTGCAAATGAGTTGTTTCCTCAACTGATGTTGTATGTGTGTGTGTGTGTGTGTGTGTGTGTGTGTGTGTGTGTGTGTGTGTGTGTGTGTGTGTGTGTGTGTGTGTGTGTGTGTGTGTGTGTGTGTGTGTGTGTGTGTTTGCATGTACATACCTCGTTGCTTCATGTTGTGATACTTTTTTTTTATTTCTTCTGTATCACGAACATTTGTCGATACCCTATGGAAAAACACAACATATTGTAAATATTCAATGTATACAGGTAGTTTAATCAGTTATAATTTGTACAAAATATATTACATGTGTTACACATTTAGAAAATGAACATTTGAAAAGGTTTCTTCTTTAAACTGTTGTTTTATTATGTACATCACAACTGGGAAGCGTGAGGTAGAGTGATATAACAGCAGTTGCATCACTAAGGCTTAACGTTGTTTTTTATCATAATGTCAAAATTTGTCATAATATATATATGTAACGGAAGTAATGTCTCATGACATTATAATAATGTCATGGATATGGTAATGATAATTGATTATTAATCTGACAGTGTCAGTGTAACTGACACTGTCAGAGTATTTATAATTATAATATTACTGCAACTTGCAATTTGCAACATGACGCGGTCCAATTTGTTTTAATGCTAATATGGTTACTTACAACGAATTACACAGCACTTGTGTAGAATCCGGACCTACCTCGATTTCGCCGTTATAACTTGAGTTTTGCCTAACTTTGATACCTCAGACAGTGTGTTAGTTCCACGACTCAACATTATTCCAGGCATATTTACGTTTAAGTATATAGCATCTTAGCCTTAGGCTTAGCCTTAGGGCACTTCTGAGGCGTACATAGCGTACTCAGTTTGCATCAGCAAACCCCGCTATATTGCCCATTTTACGGGCGCGATGCGGTAACGCACGACCGCAGCGGTGCAGACTAGCGCAAACCGGATCGCTATTTGGGCTTCCAAAATGCACAAAGACACAATATTTTCGTAATATAAATATGCCTGGCATGATGTTGAATGATTGATGGAACTAACGCCAGTAGTAATGGTCTGACTGAGCCTGAGGTATCAAAGTTAGGCAAAAATCAAGTTATATCGGCGAAATCGTGGTGGTCCGGATTCTACACAAGTGCTGATTACACTACATATAGTTTAATATTATGAGGTTATGATGATAACAATTTAGTCACCGAGGCTTTAGGCTTGGCTTAGTTAAACCTTACAATTTCACACAACACGTACGCTTTCAGAACCTCAGCAATTTGCTGCCACGCTTCTTGGCGCTGCTGGTGCACGGTCTTTGCCCCACAGCCCCTTATTACTCCAAACAGCGTGTCTTCACGCTGCAGAACTTCCTTTATTAACTGCTGTTCCTCAACTTCCCCCCATGGCTTAGCCCTTTTCTTGGCAACAACGGGAACACTCGCATTACAATCTTCCTCCGCCATCGTGTAATCTAGCAGACGACACTAGTATTGTTTACACTGATTCTTACCTTCATCGATGAAAGAGTTCCATTTAGGCCGCTTGCGTATTTGAAAAAACGGCGTCGCCCTAGCACGCAGTTGAGCATATACTCAAGGCGGCGTACTCAGTTGAGCACGTACTCAAGAAGTTTTATAACCACCGTGAGCACGGATTCTCCGGTGAGCATGAAATCTCGAGTCTGAGCATGGAGTTGAGCATGAGCACCGAGTACGCTTTATAACCTCGGGCCACGTATATCAATACAAGACGGTGCAGCGCGCCCTATCTACATTGTTCGAGGAAAGTACGTAAGCAGTTCGTCCGCCATTCTGGAGTTGCGCCAAGCCAGACCGTACGCGTGCAAAAAATGCAGTTCTTTGCATTACCATTGCTCAACATTTTTAACGGTAACCACAATATTTTAATTATATAACAAGTGGTACAGCTTGACGATTATTCTGATGAAACACGACGAAGTTCAGTTAGCTCGATAAATAATTGCAACCTTTCTACGTGATTTGTTTGCAAATTTAATTATTTGAATTGTGATAGGTAACAAACATCAAGGATTACTTTAATATCTTTCATTTTATATGACGCATCACAGCTTGGTTATTATTCTGATGAAATGAGGTCCCTGAACAAATACTCTAACATCGCGCGCTGCGGTCACGCAGGCGCATGCGCTTGCCTCCCGAATGGCGGACAAAAACCTTCAGTGTAGACTGCCATTTTCTCGCTCAGTGACGCCTCCTGTCCACATAGAGGCTCCTTGATTCCAACAGCGTCCCCTTGAAGAGCTCCTACCGGCGGCGACGGGCGTGTAAGCGTGATCGTGCAGTTCACTTCTGTATCAGCCAGAAAAAAATAAACATCACTTATGATCACACACGTACAATAAAACCTCCCGAGATCACTAACACACATATCAGACGAAACTTTCTTCTTCTTCCGTTAAGTGGCCACAATTAGTATCTGATTATTCTACCACTATTCTGGGGATCTGGCATTTGAAAAGAAAAACTTACCTCCTACAAAGAGATTTAAAAAACATTTAATACTATTTTCACTGGATCATTTTTGTTTATGTTTTCAATAGTTATTACAGCTCACCAAAATGTTGCTGATTAATTCATTGCTGTTGTTTTTTTATGGCTGATACAGAAATGAACTGCACGATCACGCTTGCACGTCCATCGCCGCCGGTAAGAGCTCTCCAACGGAAACGTTGTTGGCATTTCGCTGGGTAGAATATTTTCAGAAATGCGTGTGTCGCGTCTCGTTTTTGATTAAAATTTCACGCGACTATACGCCAGTCTTCTTTTGTGTTCGTATCGGATTTGTGCCGTGATTAATGACCACTTTCAATAATACGTACAATGGTATGTTGAGTAAAGGACAGGTACTGTGAAGGTTTGTTCATTTCGGCATATGGTTGTGTTCGTGGAAGTTGGATTTGGCGTCGCATTGCAACGATACAGATGTTGAACGGCGAGCAGTCATTGCGAACGCCAACAAATGTTGCGCACTCTTCTATTATAATAACTAGATTCTACATTAATTATACACATTGCACAAACGACTCAAGCGCTCGTGCTGGAGACGGAGTAGCCCGCGAGCGCACGTGGAGTAGTCCCACTGAGGAGTGAGGGTTGATGGTCGGATAATATCAGACCCAGTATGGCAATAAGGCAACAGCACAGGTATATATTCTCAACAAGCAATTTCAGTTAGTGTTCAGCGAGGCCGAGGGTCCGACCAATGGCAATGTCAAAGCTATGGACGGAATACCGTCCTTCACCTCCCACACATGTCCAAATGAGGAGGGCCTTGCTGATCATCCGCCTTCCATAGCATCATCTGAAGATGAGTGTGGGAGAAAGAATGGAAAGCCCGTGCGCATCATGGCGTTGCCTCCCACAGATTATGTGCAGAGGGCACATCTTCAGATGATGCTGTGGAAGGCGGCTGATCAGCAAGGTCCTCCTCCTAAAGTAGGCGTTGTTTGGCCAACAGAGAAGACAAGCACATATCCATCAACATACTGAGCAATGAACTTGGGAAAGCTGGGTGCTGTTGTTTTCATGCAGATGACGCTAAGCTTATGATCGTTAGACAGCATTGAACTCATCAGACAAAATCGACTTTATTCTCATTGGTGAATACACCGATTTGTTAGAATATGGGCTGTGGGCTAAGATAGCATACCATTGCAACAGTTGAAAAATGTGTTACTGCCGGAAAACAGGATATTGTGTGCTTCCAATGTGGCAACATTGACAAAAACCTTGATGGTTTGCTGAACTACAAGCACTTCATTGAAAATGTACCATCAAGCGCAGCTTACGCACAGGGATAAATCTACCCTGTAATTCAACTGCTGCCCTTTATCACAGCCTGAGGATCAACTCTCAAAACCAACAGTGGAAAGGATCCAAGAAAACTCTAAAAGCCACGGACTAGAACTGGATTGTCAAAGACAAGTACCATGTTCCAAAGACGAGTGACCTCCCAGCAGCACCAGCCCATTTGCTGTGGTCATCCGTTGTGTGGGGCAGATTGTTCGCTTGTGGAGATCAGTGGGAAGATCCCCGTCCAAGGGGAGGGCGGCACGCACTACGGTGGTTGCAGAGGCCCATCCTGGATTTGCAGGCTTTGGAGCAAGTTGGACAAAGGTTTACTTGGCCTGAAGGTGCCTGAGATGCAGATTCTTTCCTCCACCTATGCTTCTCCCCGTCTGCTTCTCTTCTGGAACGCGCAAAGTCCTGGGCAGTCTCCTGGTAGTCGCTCTGTAGTTGTTTCTGTCTGTTTCTAGCTGTTCCCAACCTTCGTGGTCTTGTCAGAGTGGGTTGCCGCTTCAACTGAACCTTCTAGCGCATGTGAGAGGCCTTCTATCTCAGTCTCACCAAAAAATAAACCTTATGGCTTTCTGAGGTCATCCATGCGCGAGATGTGGCCTGCCAAGCGGTGTTGTCTGAGTATCAACATGGTTTCGATGCGCCGAAGGTTTGCCTTTTTCAGTACCTCTTTGTTGGAGACATAGTCCTGCCAATGCAGTTCCGTGATGGAGCGCCGACATCGCTGGTGGAACCGTTCAAGCAGTTGTATTTGCTTTCTTAGAGGAACCACGCCTCTGTTCCATACAAAGGAGTAGTGACGACGACAGCCTTCTATAGTTGTATCTATGTTGACAACCTGTCATACGTGTACATTTCAGCAGGCGACCGAGCGAGCTGTTGGCTTTGGCAAGACAAGCTACAATCCGTTGCAATGTTGTTGCGAAAAGAACAGACTTGAGTGTACTTATGTGTGTGTCTGGTGTGTCAAATGGGAACTAGCATCTCCGTGAAAGCTCTCAACGACAACAGTGTTTGAACGTGTCATGTACCAGTAAATAACACTACATGTTAAGCAATAATAACGTACGTACTCACCTCACTGCATTTTTTATAGCGTATGGTTTGGGTAAAGATAATTGATATTGGAATAAGTACCTGCGTTAAAATATCAACAAAATAAAAAATACTAACATATTCATGAAAACGTTGTTATTATTTAGAAACAGTAGCTAAGGACATAAACTGTGTTGAAATCAACACGTTTATGACTATATATGTATTTAGGCTAAAATTCGGGCTTCACATTATTTAGAAAATTAGTTTCATGTTATTACTAAATGGAATTAAACTTGATGTATATTTGTATTAATCTATCCATACCCCTTCCAATGGTGTACGTAATGTGTACAATTTGCGCAAAGAATATAGACTACTCCGATATATATTAAGATAGATGCCGCGGATCAAAACTCTAAGGATACCGACATTCAATTTATGGCTAAGTATTATGTTTGTTTCAAAATTGTGTATTGTGTGTTTCTTCTCTCAGACAGAAAACATTGCATGGACGGCTGGTTGTCTTTACGATTTCTGCTAATTGTATTCTTCCATGCCCAATTGTCATATGCAGTTCCAGGTATGTTCGTAATTTGTAATCAGTAATTCAATTCGTATCAATTTAAATACGTATTAATTTTAAACAAATCCCTAGGTAACCTTGTCGCACTTGAACATAAACATGTAAAATATGTTTATATGTCAAACTACATCGATACATTTTAAACTTATCTCTTGTTTTTTCTTATAATAAAAACTGTTACAAATAGTATCTTTATTTATGATATTGCTGTCTTTGCATTTGCCATTGTTTTCGTTGCTATTTTTTCAGAATGTAGGATAGAATTATCTGGAGCAACCTACAGAGGGCATGAGTCCAAAACGAGAACAGGTCGTATTTGTCAGGACTGGAGAGCAGATAAGGTTAGACAAGACAAACATATTTATTACTGACCATAATTCGTAAAATGGAATAATTAACATAAATTTATGGGTCAATATGACTCCCATTAAGACATTAAGCATGTCGAGCCCCCTTTTAATAATAACACATCCCAGATTCTTCCAGCTATCCCTTTGATGAGTTACCCTAGTTTCTAAAAGTCAAATACATTTAAAAACGTCTTTCGTTTTAAGTCTTGAAGAAGGTAGTATTCAGATATAGCTTATGACCTAACATTTTTATTCACATACAAACTGTAATAGGGATAAAACAATTCACAATATCAGCGTACTTCAAGCGACATATTTGTAAAATGCATTGTTATCTTCATAGTGTCATCGAAAATCAATTACATTGAAACCGCCAAGGGTTCGTACGTATTGTACGTCACGCTAAATTTGGATTTGCCTAAACTTTGCCACATCCTTGTATCGTTTCGCAATGCTGAGACACTCCCCAAACCTGCTGCCCAGGTTTGCTCTATTCCTCATTTCGAATCCATAGAGACATATTGTAGGATAAACGGTTCAGAAATTAGTGTCGTTTCAAGATTTTTGAGTGCCCCTGTGGTCCCCAAGGGGGGTGATCGTTGTACACTCGGATCAAAAATGGTATTTATTTTAGTTCTTTTATTTAGTTTTTTATCATATGATACCGAAGATTAAACATTTTACATAAACTTGAAATGACCGATGGTCGTATAAGCCCACTATTCGAGTCCACCTAGGCGTAATGCTGTTTCAATGTTTGGGCAGTCTCGTTCACCACCCCCCACCACCCCAGTCGTATTCGTTCTAAATTGAGAAGTAAAATATGTATACATGTAAATACAAAACCCATTGAAGACGCTTCATTTGCTGCTGCCAGAACCCTTGTTCTGGCCATGGAGAAAACCACCAGCGCACTATAAGACAGCGTGTCATACACATTACGCCCTTATGTCGAAGCCACTGGAAGCTCTTTTGTACTGATACGCTCAAAACACTAAAAGACACACATTTCTGATTTCAAATGACATAGCAATTATTGCTATACATCTGATTTTAACAGCTAAACGAGCTTCAGCGTTTTAGATTTATTCGTGTAACGCTTGCCCGTCACGCTGTCCCGGAGACTCCCACCATCATAAGCTTGCAACCAGAAGAAATAAAAAAAATGTATCAACCAGAGAGCCACCCTAGTGGCCCCACTAGTACGGCTATAAAATGTCAGCGTGATGCATAATTTGTGATAAAAATAAAGTTACATGTATACATAACATATAAAATAAAATCACCCAGAAAAGTATCCCCGAAAGCTGTTGATAATTGTCCTGTTTCCCGCCCCTCAGCCGCACGTGAGCGAGTGTCATGCCGCCGGTCCAGGTAACTACTGCCGTAACCTACAGGGCCCTGGAGTGCCCCGCATCTGCAAAGACATTAAGCCTTGGTGCTACACGACCGATCCGCAAAGGACATGGGACTACTGTGACATTCCACTTTGTAAAAGTGAGTTGATGGTCCCTGCTTGTCAGGTCCTTAGCCAGGATTGTGAATTGTTCCAATTTACCCGTACTCGTTTTGTATTTACCCGTTATGCTCATCCCCTTACATATGCATTGGTGAATATACAGTGGGTTCAATCTGTCCGAAAACCTTCAACTGTATTCCCCTTGAGGGTTCTCCGAAAATCTCCAGCTTAACCCCCCCCCCCCCCATCCGAAGATCGCAAAATACTCAAACTTCAAACTACACTACTGCCCTCGCTTTCACACTTAATAGTAGCCCCGTTTTATGATAACGCGAATGCTATTTTTACCTTGTTATTGGGAAATTAAAACCCCGTTATGGTCCAACACAAGATCGTGGAATCTAAAAAAAATAACTCCCGTATCGAAAGACCAAAATACCTGTTATTTGAAAAAAGAAAAAACCGTTACGTTTAAAAAAAAAACCGTTCTAGTAACGGGACAACGGGACTCTGGCTAAGGGTCTGCTGCTAGGTATATTTTAATAAGAAATCTGTGTGCATGCAATTGTTATTTTGTGTTGCTGTGGTGGTGTGTTTAAACGTTGTCGACACTGTTGCCATTTGGGTCTCAAAACGTCGAGTCCTGTTTATTGGTTGATATTGTCTGTCCAGTTACATCCATGCCTGCCTGCCTTTCTCTTGCCTTTCGCCGAGCTCTAGAAGTGGACTTTTGCTACTTCAGTGGCCGGACCTCGCCGGCAGCATTCCTATTATGTGCTCAGGCTGTTGTGATATTACATTTAGGGTCTTATTTGATATACCTTTATCATGAAACTAAAACGTAATACGGGAAAGACCCCAATGAAGATAACAAGAAGCTTATTAGTAATACATGCTTGGCAACGGAAGAATTATGTTCCCATGCAGTTGAAATACACAATCTAGCTACCCGACGTCGATGTAAATGCCGAAAATCTAAGCTACACCCAATATCAAAATCCAGAAGCACACCCCAGACCCATTGCATCCAGCACAGGAAGCATATCACACAATGCGGCTGTGACACTGGCTACTATTGTCACCCCACTTGTTGGGAGGATTCCATACCATATAAAGAACAGCAAGGACTCTGTTAGTAAGATAGAGACGTTACCCCCGAGGAGAAACTAGTATTGCATACCATGCAGGCCCTGCTTACCTGCTTACGTGCCAGACACGATCTAGACCTTGATGAAAATACTAGTAGGTCTCTGAACTGCTGTCTGCATCAACACTACGTACTCCATATACAGTCAATTCTACAAACAGACACACAAAGGATGATGTACACATGCAGACATTCTTCAAACAGATGCACCTTATGATCTTTGGTCGTTGATGTGACAACTGGATAATTTCATCCAAGTAATTCGCACCATGTAGTGTGCGCTTTACACGGCTGCACAGTTAACTCGTTCAGTGAACATTATGTCGTGTTAAGCATAGACTTATGAATATCGTGATGATATATATGAGCATAGCTGGCGTCTATGAAGGTGTAGCATAAACCTGTGACACACCACACCATTATATAAACCGTCATGCGAACATATCATCACTGCAAACACAGACAATATGGAGCGTGGTATGCATTTTTGTTTCGTGCATTGATCTATGTAAATATACTTGCGACGATACGATATTAAACCAAATGTGTCCTGGCTTATGCCGCTGTTGGCACTAGACCTAATTGTAACTGTGACTGCAGATTTTATACACACACCCGACGACTGTCTCACCACAAAACAAGGCTTTGAATACAAAGGTGTGCGAAGCAAAACTAAATCGGGTCGCACCTGCCAAGACTGGACCAGCAACAAGGTAAGCAGAAAGTTCAGTAACACGTCACAAAAAAATTATACAAGTCTGTGAGTAATGACAAGAATAGAATAAAAGTCGTGGAGAGTAATTACTCTTACAATTAAAGTGTTTACTTTGTCACACATGCGCACGCACGCACGCACGCACGCACACACACACACACACACACACACACAGATAGTGTGTAAAGTACTCGATGCCTTACAAAGAACCCTCACACCAGTAGACAACTGTAGCTTCCTAAACATAATGCCCTGCAGTAGGTGTGCAATGTGTTGAGGGGCCAGTGTATTCCCGTAGGCATGGAATGCTAATTAGTGTCAATTGGCCGGTATATGTTTATGTGTTGAATGATTTACTACACGGACAGATGAAGTCATGCTGCTGTGCTGATACCAGTCGAGCCAAACACATTCCGAACGTCCACTAGCAAACATTACTGGATTGACATGAAATTTAGTTATCATTATGCTGCGATACTTAAATGCTACACAGACGTGCGAAAAGTACATTTTGTACGATACGATCACGCCATTTGTTGGAGCGCAACAGTAAACAATTGATGTGAGCGCAACCAAATGTACATATTTTAAATATTTAATAGTTTCATCACCAAAAGGTCCACTTTTATAGTTTGGCTGCAGACAGATTTGAAATCAGCAAGACAAATATTGGTAAGTGCAGGGAGAAAATTCCTTCATATTACAAGATTTAGACCCGTTTAATAAAGCCTTCTCTCACATTACAGTAGTTTACATGGGCTCCTTCCATTGCTAATTAATATTTAATTACTAGTTGATAAGTCATTGATACTTGTCTTGTTCTATGGCGTGTCTTGATGCAAGTACTTAGGTAACCTTCTATTCTATCGTATTGGTTCTTTTTAATGTACTTTACACTTAATATTGTTTGCATTAGCTTAACGAATATTTAAGCATTTAGTATATACGTGTTTTAATTATTAGCCATTGCTAATCACTAACCTAAAATGCCCCATTTAGACTACTGGTATTCTAATTATTTCGCTTATGTTTCGCTCCCGTCAGCCGCACAGCAACGGCTGTCATGCAGGAGGTCCAGAAAACTTCTGCCGCAACCCTTCAGATCCTGGTGTACCCCCTTGGTGCACAGGGAGAATGCCTTGGTGCTACACAACAGATCCACGCATGCGCTGGGATTACTGTGATATTCCGATGTGTACAGGTGAGCGTACAACTAATTTTCTTTATTTCTCTGGTAGACTACTTTGAACATTCACAATTCGAGGCGACCGATTGATGTTTTAAGTAAACTCATTTTTCTGTAACGATGGCTCTGAATGTACTTAATTTTTAAACCAATCACTAGGTAGCTATGATTCAGCAAACAAGTGATCATTCAGATGCACTGCACGTTGCATCAATAGAACATGGGTAAGCGCCCATTACTCTGACCTGCGTGTAAGTTATGGAATAGTTTGTGAATCGTCAAACGTGTTTTCAATTTAATGCGGGCAGTACCAACTAATACGAATGGAATCAAATATATTAGTTACATGGATATAGGCAGCCTAACAAGTATATGAGATATGAGTCGACACATGCTTTAAAAAAGTTGACCACATCCCTGAAAGCCGTTCCGTCCGCCTTCTCAGTCCAGCCCGCCACATTGGTGTCATCAAAAACGTGATCACAAGGACCGATTGGTCCACGGAAGCACATACTTTACTAAACATGGTGAACAGGAAGGGAGATAGCACACAACGATATGGGACACCAGTATTCAGAATGAGAGGTTTGGAGGAAGAGTTGTTGACTTTGACAGATTGAAACCTGTGAAGAAGAACGTTGCCTGGTTCCTGGCCGCTCCAGGTGGTTCAGAATGCGGTGCAGACCTAAAGCGACAGCACCGTCTACTGATCTGTTTGCCGGATTCGCAAACTGGTGCGAGTCCAGGAGCCCGTCGGTGGCCGACTTCAGGTACCTGAGCAATACGCGCTCAAACACTTTCGTGGCGACTAAGGTCAGGCTGGAACTGTGCACTGCTAGAGAGAGGTGTTGTAGATGTCTGTAAAAACAACAGAAAGGTGGTCAGCGCAGTTTTTCAGGGTGGATGTGGAGATGCTGTCTGAACCCGCAGCCTTCCGCGAGCTCAGTCTCCCGAACAGTCTCCTCACTTCAGCTTCAGGGACGGTAAGGGTGAAGACAGAGAGGTGTCTACTGGAAGTGACATGTTCAGGTTATCAAATCTCCTGTAAAAGTCGTTCAGTCGATCGGGATAGAAGGGAACACTGTTGTTGTCTTGCCAGACAGCTCTGGTGTTTTGGAGGTGAACTGGTCCTCACGTTTGCGCTTGTTCACAAACTAGCCCTTCTTGACCGCCTTCTGCACCTGGCAGGTAGCACAATTCTTCCCTGTTGCCGCTGATGCACGCCGCATTCTTTTCCGCCAGTTTCTGCTTGCTCTCTCTGGTGAGCCATGGTTTAATGGTGACAATCTTGGTTTCCGTGCACACGACCTAACACCAACTGATGTCGCGGTGTCAATACACTCGTCTAGGACAGGACAGGACAGGACATGCCTCTGTCCCAGTCTGAGCATTCCAGGCATTCTCGAAGAGGTTCAGTCGGCTTAATGACAGTCTTTTTTGTTGACTTCAGAGCTGTCAGCTTATGTGGGATTGAGGACAACCGTGGCGTGATCCGACTCCCAAAGGGGAGCCGTGGTGGTGGTACGGTACGTATTCTTAAAGAATGTGTAGCAGTAATCCATGGTGTTGCTGTTGCCGGAGGCACAGTCTACAAAAACGCTGCTTGTTTTAGCATTATATAACGTTTTAATGATTAGGTAAATATGCATCATATTCAGTACACACACGCACGTACGCACACGTGCACACACACTTACAACATAGGGTTCTCGTTGATCATCTCTTTCAATCTTGTAGGTCACTGTAAGCCTAACCCATGCAAACATGGCGGTCGCTGCTCAATAATAGGGAAAAGCGCTCAGTGCGCCTGCACGAATGGTTATTCAGGAAAAACTTGCCTCGTCAAAGGTAAAGTAAATAATATTTTGATACGGTTTGTGAACGTTGTTAAGATGAACACTATCTCTATATTAAGGTATACCTGTTCTCAGGCGTTTAGGTTCACTGGCCATTTTCTATATGCATTCGCTCCCTTTGCCCACTGGCCTCTGATCTACATTCAAAAGATACTAAGACATGGGCGACAACTGGTCTGCCTTCCAGCCACCTAAAGGATAAATATGGAAATAATGGCATACGCAACAATTTGCTTAGTTCGGAACTCCCGCTTTAACAGAAACGTAGAAAACTTCATTTAGCAGGGATGGGCTCAAGTATTGGAGTACTTGAGTACTTGTATACTTAAGTACAGCAAGTACTGTACTTGGACTTGTACTTGCCATTTTGCTGCGTGCAGCGCTTGGACTTGGACTTGTATTTGAACGTCAAAGTACATGGACTTGGCAAGTACTTTTTATGTTTTCGTTAAATATTTGGCTCTATCTGAAGGATTTAATTTAGCTACAGTGAAAATTACTGTATATTCATTCATATTTTGCACAAAGTTTCATAACATGAAACATAATTGATGGTGCATGACTACACAATGATTGGTTTATACGCATAAAGGGGAGGAGAAACACAAGCATTTACATGCATGTCAGCTGAGATTTTAAGCCATGAGTCCATCACATGGGATAAATTAACAATATCTGATCTCTTGATAAACTATAGTGACTTCAGATATTTGGAAACCACCAGTTCACTTGTATTGTGGACTTTTGTGGTAGATAATTGCCTTGGCTTCAGATAAAGACTGAATAGTAGTCAATTGCAATCTGTTCAAAGCATCAGGTATGTTGAAATGTAGCATTCAATGTACTTGACTGTACGTGACTAAAATTGTCGGAGTACTTTGTACTTGTACTTGAGTTTTTTTTATAAAGTACTTGTACTTGCCTATATTGTTAGACGAGTACTCGTACTTGGCAAAATTGAAAGTATTTGTACTTTACTTGCATGTACGTGATATATCCCTGACCGTGATATATCTTAATAGAACATAGCATATTTACATAAGTGATTAACGTTTTCCTCCAGGACGCAAAACTTGTTAGACAATTGTTCGCATATACATGTGTACACACACACACACACACACACACACACACACACACACACACACACACACACACACACACACACACACACACACACACACACACACACACACACACACACACACACACACACACACACACACACACACACACACACACACACACACACACACACATATATATGAACCAGAAGTGGGGAGCGATGGTCGCGTGGTAAAGCGTCGGATTGTCGATCGAGGAGGCGGTGGTTCGATTTCACCTACCGCCGTTTCGAAACTTAGGCAATTTCGTTCACCTCATGTTGCTTGTGTCTTTTGGAAGAGACTCTAAAAGCGTTGGTCAACTCTATCTGGTGCCTATGCCAGGGGAAATAAAATATCCCACACAGGGAGTAAATATGTAACCTGTCGTGGATTCACAGAGTGGTGGTCGCTATCTCTAACCCACTGGATCTTGTTCGTAGCGGCCGGAGTTGCTTCCCGGTTGCATGGGCGTGTGAGAGACACCGAGCAGGCAGTCTATACAGTATAATTATTATATACACTGTATCATTTGACCCACTGGGTCCTATATGAATATTCATGAACCAGAATACGTTGCACCGTGTGATAACATAACACAATAGTGCATTAAGTCATCGAGCCAGTCATCTCCCAATGCCTCTCATATACGAAAACACAAAGAGACAACACATAAAGCATAAACAGGTCGCCAGTTTGATCCCTGGAGCCGGTTTCATGAAGCGTACTTAAAGTTACGCAGTTATTTAGCGTCACGTGTTTGCATAAACACCTATGTTCGCTTATATTTTTAAAAAATCACGTTATTTACTAAGACAAACATCTAAGCGTTAAGAACGTTCTTAGCCACTTCATGAAACCGGCCCCTGGTGTTGGACGTTACACATCAGAGCATTTATATAGAGTTGCGCCTAAAAGTTAAGTTTATATAGCGCAGTTTACAGTCTTCAGAACTGCTCAAAGTGTTTTATACTTTACTGCCTGGCAGACCTGTTCAATCTTATACCATGTCGACTTCTCTGGGAAGAATTCAGCCACGCAGCAATTAATGCGGGAAGACTGTTCATACACAAATATCCACCAGTGTCTTTTGCCAGGTACTCAAGGTTTAGTGCCGTGGTTCAGTGGCAAGAGCTTCGGACTCTTAAACGAAAAAGAACCCAGGTTCGAATTCTATGAGGCGGTGTCGAATCTTGGAGAAGTTCGTTCACTATACGTTGTTCAGTTCACTCAGCTGTATGAATGAGTACCTGGCTGTAGACAGTGGTGAATATTTGTGTACGAATAGTCTTCGCGCACTAATTGCAGCGTGGTTGGATGCTTCCTAGAGACGTCGAGATGATGTTTGACTGAACAGGTCTGCCAGTGTGTTAAGTGTAAACCACTTTGAGTAGTCCTGAAGACTGGGCATTGCGCTAGATAAGAACTTACATTTACTTTTTTAATCAAACATACTGCTGAGTGAACTGGAACAATGTAGAGTGAACGAAATTGTACAAGGTTCGACACAACAGCATAGGGTACGAACCCGTGTTCTCTCGACTGAGAGTTCTGCTCCATACACTGCACCACCGCGGTCCACTCCGCCCATGATATATAACTACTAGTTATATTGTGCGCGGCACTTACTTGGGCAGGCACAATGGTGTAGCCCGCAGCGGAGGCCGAAGGCCGACGGGAGCGTCTCCTCGATGAGGGGCTGTGCTTCACGGCGGCGGCGGCAATACGGACTCCTGGCTATTGTGTAGCACGGGTATTTATAGGGTGTGTGTGTGTGGGTGTATTGTTAGGGTGTAATGCGGATGTGCGTACTTATATTGTGTGTGCGAACTATTTACAGTGTAGCTCCGCACTACATTCCCCCCAATCATAAAAAGAACAGGATATATTACGATGAATATGTATGCGGTATTGTATGCAGATAGCCGTGAATTATGTATGGATAATTACAACACAAAATATATACACTAAATGTGACCGGTTAACCAAAACCAGAACGCCGACTAGCATCTCAGGCAAAGGCTTCACTCAAGTCTCAATATTTGATATTTAGGTTATTTCCTTTTTACATTTAATTAAACCATTTACGTAAACCCGAACACCGAAATAATATTGAACTATTTAGGGTATTTCATTATAAATACATTTAATTAAACCCAACCACCATTATTTTAACACTTGTATAATAAAGCAAAACGAACTTATTGAAAATGAAACTTCGCTCCCAATCATTATAAGAATCTATACACAAATTATATATAGACCCCGGACACCGACAGGTGTCTCAGGCATCATGTACTACGTGAGTACGTCCCATATACTACGAGTACGTCCCGAGCACCGACGAGTGCCTCAGGCTTCGCATACTACGTGAGTATATATACACGAAAATATGTATGTTCTAGAACCCGGACACCGACAAGCGTCCTAGGCAACTAGATTGTGTTTGTGCGTGTGTGTGTATGCGTGTCAGAATATCCTTCGGCTAGATGAACAGGAATTACTCAGTCATCATATTCCACGAATGCCTGCATGGGCAGCCTTCGGTGGAACAAGACTAACGGATCATCCTGACCCTTGAACTGTGTACATTCTCCATTTTGTCGTAACCGACAAAGCAGACAGCAACGCTGCTGCTACTTGCAACAGTCGTGGTCACCATCGCTGCCGTGCACCACTCGTCATAAGGGAACTGTGTTTCGCAAGGCATGCTAATCAACGCTCCGCAATTGTCATCGTTAACGATTTTGTCCGTCAGTAGGGGAAGTTCCATCATTGAAAGTCTTGTTTGTAGGCACCGGAAGTTGTGTGGCGATACGGGTGAGGACACATGGACTTCGTGCGTCTCATCTGGCTTTAATGATGTACCCTTGTACCTGACAACATCCGACTCTTTGTCATAGAGACTACAGTCGACAGTCGTTCTCTCACACCTGTTGATGGCAACTCTCAACCGAGTAGTACCCATTTTTTGCTGAGGCACTGACCCGCCAATGACGTCAGTCATCTTTGCGGCATTTCCGTCGAATCGACATGCCAACGCTTCATTTGGCAATGTGGCGGACGCCATGTGTAGCAATTGCACAGAGAAGTCGCCGTTGTCGATATATACCATGGACACATTACCCGTGCCTGTGTCAACCCTGGTGATACAAGCGATATGGTCACAACAACGTCTCCTCTCCCTTCTAGATTTATCATCCTGACCACTACACCAACTCTCCTCCCTGACAAACGTTTGAGATGCATAGTAATCGTGCATTTCAACAGGCAAATGGGTCAGCAGAAACTCGTCCGCGTTAGCAACTTGCGCATTGTCACCGTTGTTGTCACCGCTGTCATTGTCTTCAGTTTCTTCCGAGAATTCTGGTTTGTTTCTCAGCTCCCAATTGTTACCTGTCTCACCGAGAGGCGCGTCATTGACCTGCTCCGACAATCGAGTCAATGCAGTCTCGTAACCCTCAAGTTGACACCAGAATTGGGCTGATGATACACACGCCTCCATCGTGCGACCAACTGAGTCCGCCCGAGACATACTAAAGTTGTCATTGTGCGGTCCGGTATCGGCTGTCTTGCTGTCCCCGTCGTCCGGCGACATCTCCGCAGTTGGCGTTATTCGTTCCGGGAAGTGGGACGCGATATCAGCTGTATCATCCACAGGCGGTGCTCCAGTGTGTCCCATGTTGTCTCGTCCTGGGTCAATGTGTGTGACTATGTTGGAGTAAGGGTTTGCATGTATTCTAGCGAGTGACGTCATCGTCTCTGTCAAGTCGCCTGGAGCGATGACTGCAGTTACAGACCGTACGCGTTCGATCTTTTCTCTGTCTGTTTTGGGCATGTATCTGTTTTCCTGACGTAACGTGAGACAATCTAGGTAGCTGTCTTTCTGTGGGACTAGTTCACGTTTCACGCCGACTGGAGTGTATGTGTGAACTAGTTCAGGATCATGTAGCTCACAATTCTTGTGTTTAATAGTGCCGGAACCGACTGGTTCCTGACATTTGTCAATTTCTAACGGACTTGTTGTTTCATGGCGACCGACAGCGTGAGGTGAAACATATGTGGCTACATGTCCCGCTGACATTGACAGCCTTCTACCTAGAACAGCATTTTGACTACTGATGCTAGTGCTAGATGGACGATTTCCTAGCGCAGAGGAGGGCCCATACATTCCACTTGTGGAATGGTCATCGCAGGATGATTTCTCGTCATAAGTGTAGACTAGAGATTGATCGTTGTAGGTATACTCATACGATGTGTATGGACGCGTACACTCGTAGTCTTCCATTGTCAAATTTGTCATCTTCATCACACGATCCGATTCCTCCTTTTCCGTACGGCGTCTGAGAAGCTTTCGATTCATCTTGTTCATATCTTTTAGAGCTTTCCTAATCGACTTTGGATGTTTGTCACAAGCTGCTAAAGCTATTTCGTTCTCCCTAACACCCTTGAGGAACAGCTTTGCGGCATATTTAGTTACGTCTTTGTTTCCTGTCCTATATCTCCTTTTGACGGCCTTGGGAACACGATCAGCGAAGTCTTCCAAACATTCGCCGACTTCCTGCTTCATATCTTGGAGATTGCGACGCACAAGGCTTGGATCTTCTTTTGTTTCAAATTTGCTCTTCAGGCGTTTCATGAGCCTTCGATAATCGCTGCAAGTCTTGCGGGAACGGGTCCGGATGTAATCAAGTGCTTCGTCGCGCAAGCATTCCTTTAGCCTCTGTAGTTTTTGGTAACTACTCCAGTGATAATATTTTGCAGCACGCTTAAACAGGTGTAGAAATGTGTCCCAGTCTGTGGATGTTCCTGAGAATGTAGGTAAATTGGGTCCATTGGTTTTGTCATGTGTGTGATGCCCATCGGTTGTGTCATGTGTGTGATGCCCATCGGTTTTTGGTGTGGTGTCGATTCCTCCCATTGGTTCGCGTTTCACATCGACTGGAAGATTTGTGTTGCTAGTAGGTTGAAGTGGAGTATCCTTCCTGCGTGCTTCTTGTCCCAACAACCGCGAGGGACCGTAGCTGTATATGCCATCCTTTGGATGCGCATCAAGGAGAGGTTTGTCATCAAAAGGATGACTCATTGATTTGGAAGGGCTCTTATACTCCATGTTCTTACTCTCATACATTTCCCATCTCATTTCATCACCTATTTCCTGTGACCTGCGTCTATTCATTGTGTGATCCCATTCTTCCATCTCCCTTTTCATTCTTTCTTCCAGTTCTCTTCTCTTTACTTCCCTCACCCTCATGAATTCATACTCGTCAATACCAAACCTGACCCTGTTTGATCTCTCTCTTTCATATTCTTTGATTTTGCAATCCCTCTCATCAAGTTGCGCATGATATTGTGCTTCCATCCTTTCCAGTTTATCTTTTAACATCTCTACCTCAGAATCACATTCTAGCGAAACAGTCGCTTCCATTGGAGGCTCCTCTAGACTAATCCGTCCTGTTTCCAGTAGGTTTTCCCAAAAGGTGGTAGTACTATCCGTGACTGTCACTAAGTCAGAAATTTCTATTTTGTCCTTCTTCTTGAGATTCAGAGAGCATGTTGACATCTAGATGCGTGTAAATGTAAGTGTAAATGCCAAACTGTGTATACAAAATAATGCCTACTATTTAACGACGTTAGTGGCACTGTTGATTCAAAAATTAGGTAATTCAAATCAAACTGTACAGTGCAGCTCAGATATTTTAGAAAATCAATATAATTGCACAATTACCAACACGTTTTAGTGAGAACAGTAAACAGTACCACGCGATAGATACATTACAATTACGTCGGCGATAAGACCCAATTAGTAAGTTCAGGAAGTAAACCAAAAATATAGCTTGATTTATGATTAACAAGAATGTCATAAACACGATAAACTCTTAACAAAACTTAAGAAAGAATTCAAGTATAAAGCTATCCGTGGTTCATGTAAACACAACGGCGTGATCAAAGGGTTAAACCCAGTTTGAGTCAGCTAGCAGTCGCGTAGCAACCAACGCGACGCGCGACGACCACGCCCGTAAACTGGTTGTCCCGACGTCAAATTGTAATTGTAGAACTTTCAAATAATTTTCAATTAAGCGGTTGAATATTGCTATATGATAATTAGCAGACCTTATACCACGTATAATTACTTCATATTATGCGTAGACAGAACCGGCAGATTCCTATCATACGCACTAGAAAATTGGCGCGTAAATGTTTAAACAATTAACGCTTGAAAACCGACAGGTTTCTCCTGGTTAATTGCGCGTATAATTACTCCATATTATGCATAGACAGAACCGGCAGATTCCTATCATACGCACTAGAAAATTGGCTCGTAAATGTTTAAACAATTAACGCTTGAAAACCGACAGGTTTCTCCTGGTTAATTGCGCGTAGAATATAAATTGTTTAACATGGAACTATAACGCAGATTCGCTAGCAGAAATACACCCTGCTCGGGAAGACCCTGCTCGCAGCGCCAATATTGTGCGCGGCACTTACTTGGGCAGGCACAATGGTGTAGCCCGCAGCGGAGGCCGAAGGTCGACGGGAGCGACTCCTCGATGAGGGGCTGTGCTTCACGGCGGCGGCGGCGGCAATACGGACTCCTGGCTATTGTGTAGCACGGGTATTTATAGGGTGTGTGTGTGTGGGTGTATTGTTAGGGTGTAATGCGGATGTGCGTACTTATATTGTGTGTGCGATCTATTTACAGTGTAGCTCCGCACTACAGTTACATCATGTTTAATTGCGTTACAGTGAGGAGTTGAAGTATATACCGGTTGTTAACTTGTTACAGTGATGTCCACTCTAGCAGCAAATTATGCGCAACGCCACAACTGCAATTCAGTATACAACTGTTTTGTTGCAGGACGGACCGATCCGTGAAAACGTCGGGACAAAAGCCGTCTCACTGGCCGTTTGTGGAACTTCACTTCTGCTATTCACGTGTGGACGACGACGCCGCCTCCGAAGAGAGTCGTCAATCGTCACTCGTTCTATCCTTTCCATGAATGGCCCTTCGCTCAATTTCTTAACGCAGATATACGCGGAGAGTCACTGTGAGACGTACGGTTGGGATCGCCGCGCTGACGTTGCCGAGCCGTCCTCTAAGATGGGGTGGGGAGCGATGAGAAAACATAATCCGTTTGTCGGGCGAATCAGCTGCGCAGAGGGGGTGAAGGAAACGCTGACGTTTAGTGGCGTAGCCCAGTATGACATCTACAGTGACGAACATTTTCCAACAAAAATATTTACTGTAGACTTCGAATGATGTCACTTTGCTGACGTTACGTTTCGTTAAAAGATTAGTTTTACGTATGCTATGTTCTTCGGTGTGTTTGTGTTGTTGGGTGTAACTTAAATTAAAATGTGTTAGTTGCATTGCATTACATTGCTTTTACTCGCTGATTTCCCTAGGACTGCTCAAAACGCTTTACTCTCTGGTAGACCTGCTCAATCGAACAATATCTCGACGTCTCCGTGAAGCATTCAGCCACGCTGCAATTACAGCGCCATGTCTCTTAATACACAAATATCAACCATTGCCTATTGCCAGGTACTCATTTATACAGCTGAGTGAACTGGAGCAAATTGAAGTGAACGAATGTTCCCAGATTCATAACGCCAGCAAGAGGAGAAGCACTAAGAATCGCTCGATTGAGTGTCTGACGTTCTGAACGCTATGTCATCACGTCCACTTAGTAGCAATTTTAATTTGAAGTTTCCCATGCTGTTTGTTTTAAGTCTGAGAAATAGATAAGATATTCCATAATGTTACCATGCTATTAACAAACGGACCATATTGTTCTGAATCGACAGTTCATCACTTAGGCACCAGCGAATGGCATCCCTCGCGTATTGTTTGATGGTATATTCACTACATCATATCCGCACTGAATTTATTTATTATAACCATGTAAACAGTTGGTTTATTTGTTAACAAATGAACGTAAATTGTGGTGCAATACACAGTGGGGCGTAAATATATCAATATGTTGGCTGAGCGTATTGTATCACGCATCATCCCACACCACAATTTAGACCAGCTAGTTTTATGTGACATCTAGTGGCCGTTGCGCAGTATGTATGCATGGTTTCATGATAGCCACCTACCTTAATCCAGGGGTAATAAGTAATATCAGGAATTCCGTTGCAGCCTATCTAGGCGCCTTAGCGTTAAAACCATAACGTTTTAGAACATACAAAATGGCGGCATTGCCCCCCTCAAGCCAACTTGTCTCCCCCCGAATCTGCCGTTTTGTGAAGGTACTTTAAAAAGTTACAATGGGTAACATTGTCCATGAAGGGCACTTTCGATAATAAAAAGGTTAACATTCTTTAAAACTGCCATTTATAATAATAATATTTATATAGCGCCCTTTTCAGCCTTAACTGCTCAAAGGCACTTTACAAATTCATTAAAGTAATTAATATATACTAAAAAACCTGAAAACATAAAAACTAGTATGTTTCTTTATAGAAAAGAACTGTGGAAAATTAAAACTAGAGGTCTAAGATATGTAAATTACAAAATAAAGACATACAAAAATATCTATGAAACATGCAATAAAAGATGTTTTATGTAAAATGCCATAAATAATAAAGCAATCTTCAAAAAGGCCTTGCGAATCAAGTACGTCTTTAATTGTCTATCGAATACATGGGGAGCCTGGCGAATGGACGGGTATGTTGTCGACAGTGTGGGTACAGCCACAGAGAAGGCTCTGTCCCCCAGTTGCGCCCTTGACATGGATACATCCAGCATCAAACTGCTCTCAGACCGAAGTGATCTTCTAGGATTGTGATGCACCAGCATGTCTTTGATGTAGGCTGGGCCTTCGTCTTGGATTGCCTTGTAGGTCAGTGTGAGCCATTTGAATTGAACATGATACTCACAGGAAACCACTGCAGTGCGCGAAGGACAGGTTGATGTGAGACCGTCTAGGGACAAAGAAAACAATGCGCGTGGCAGTGTTCTGTACTCGTTGTAACTTGGTCAGCTAGCATGCGGGAAGGCCATGCAGCAATCCATTCAAGTTGTCCAGTGTTTACGTGACGATGGCGTGGGTGGATATTTGGGCCGTACTCAACATCCAGATATTTTCGGATCTTCCCGATACGCCGGAGATGGTAGTAAGTTGACCGACATGTTGACATGTACCTGAATTCCATTGTTTGAGTTAATAATTGCACCAATATTCATCACTTTCAATATTGCCGGGATGAAGCTCTCCCCAATGGAGATGTCTGTCACGGCTGCTTTCAGCTCCAACCACAACAAACTCCGTTTTCTTGTTATTCAGTTTTACGAAGTCCCAAGCCATCCAAATCCTAAACTCGGCGATGCACCCCTCCATATTGTCATGGTTGACTGGGAAGATGCCGGGTAAAGGGTGACCAGCAGTTGGCTGTCAGCTGCATACAGGTGAAACTCAGTGTTGTGTCGGCGTATGCTATCCCCCAGCGGTAGGGTGTAGACACAAAAGTATAGGCCCCAGCACAGAGCCCTGGGGTACCCAAAAGTCCAGATGCTGACAGTTGGATGATGCCCCTGGATGATACCTGACTGCTTTCTGTTGGTTAGGTACGTACGATCAGTTTGGAAGTGAATGATATATTCGATATTGGTCGGACGTTCTTCATTAGCTCGGGATCAAATTTATCTTTTTCAGAACAGGGGTCACTGAGGCCTCCTTCAAAGAGTCAGATACAATCCCCGATGATATGGAACGGTTTACAATTGGAATCAGAACCGGCAACAATTCATCGAGATTGTCTTTCAAAAGCCACATCGGAATTGGATCTAAGCCGCATGACTTTGGAAGAGACTGTACGACCAATTTCCTGATCTCAGTTTCTGAGGCAGAGGTGAATTCTGACAAACTGTAGATTATGTCCTTATCAGGAGAAGCCTGTCCATGTAAGTCTTGCTGGTGATCTCGCACCTGTGACGAATCGTTGCACATCTTAGTGATCTTGTATGTGAAGAAGTCTGCTAATATGTCCGCCATCTCGACCTGACTGGGGAGGATGCTCGGAGTGTTGCGATGCACCAGCCGATCAATGACCCTGAAGACACATTTGGGATCAGACTGCGCTTCAATCAAGCGTTCAGTGAAGTACTGTTTCTTGGCGTTGTCTATCAGCCTGGCCAATTCACGCCGTTTATCCCCGTGGCTAGGTTTACTGAGAGTAAGATCCTTAGTTTTGTATCTCGTAAAAAAGTTAGAATCAATATCCACATGGGCAAATTGCTCCATAAAAGGGCAATATACAAGTGACTATCATGTGTCAAAAAGAGTGATTTTCTTTAAATATTTTAGAAGAAAGTATTAAAATGACAACGATCAATTTTGTTAAACAATGACAGCTATCTGTGAGCAAATACGCGAGAATATACTTCCCGATGCCGAGAGGGCAACATGACCAAAAACGGGCACTTTCCATTGCAAAACTCCATAAAAGGGCAATCGTATGGGGGAGAAAGACCCATAACTAGAGTCTCAAAACATGAATTATATTCTCAAAATATTGAATCCATAAGTGCTTATTCTGCAAAATATAGTAACCTGATACTTGGCGATCGGTGATAAATAAGTGTGGGTGAGAGAGTGCGTGCGTGCTTGCATTGCGTGCGTGCGTGCGTGTATGTATTTATCTTCTTGAAAACTGTGCGCTATTTACGTTGAAAGTGCCGTTTTGTGAGATTGTCCCTCAAGTGGAAATTCGACAACAAACGCCCTTGTTATAACGGTTTTGTAATGCACCCGTAGCAGCTGTGCGTGTTTTGTATTTGATGCACTTTGCATAATACACCCAGTTATGCCACATGACAAATTCACTGGAAGGGTGCAAGTTTAACTACCGGGTAACCCAAATCCCAACCATATCTAACTTCAACCGTTCCTAAATATAATAATTACACTAACATACATTAACTTACTATAACAACATTAAGCAACATTTAACCCTAGCTAATTTATATCATACCTTGTGGTGAGCGTGTTTTACATTACATATGAGTATGTCGCCGATGACATACTCATATGCGCTACTACACTGCAAGAACTACAAAACAAAACGCTGCAGGAGCTAGCTGATGAAAGTGAAAAACAAGGTCTGAAGATGAACATTTTGAAGACAAAAGTGACGCTAAAATGACACACCAATATATATATATATATATATATCAACACGACGCAGATAGAGAACATTGAAAGCTACCTCAATATGGGTTAGCGATACAGTATCAGAGACAAAAACCAAGACAGGGAGAATCAAAGAAGAATCACCGCCGACTAGACAGCATTCGCCAAACACCGCGACATCTTCAAGGGTAACTTTAGAACCTGCTTGAAGAGACAAGTCTACAACCTATATGTACATCCAGCGTTGACATACGGCGCGGAAACATGGGCACTCACCATCCAAGCAAAGAACAAGCTAGCAGCCGCACAAACAAAGATGAAAAAAGGATGTTAAACATCACATATCGGGAGAGAAAAACAAACATCTGGGTAAGGCAGAAGATAAAGGTCATAGACGTGATAGAACAAATCAGAAGACAGAAGTGGACTTGGGCAGGGCACATCAGCAGACTTCGAGATAACCGATGGATGTCGCGTATCACAACCTGGAGACCTTACGAAGAGAAACGATCTAGAGGAAGACCAGCGAGACGGTGGAGAGACGAACTAGACGAGTACTGGAAGGGCACCATCTGGCAGAGGATAGCGCAAGACATGCAGAGTTGGAAACGACATGCAGAGGCCTTTGCCAAACCATGGGACACTACGGATGCACAATGATGATGATGATTAAAATAAGAACTAGTTTTATGCTGACAAATATAAACTTTGACTAGTACTGCAGTGTAGTATTAATTGTAATAGTATTATTTATAGCAATCCAAGCAAAATTTGATTTTGTATAAAGAACTTACTCTGTTTCAAAATATGATTGTGATTAGTGTGCATGCATTATTATTTAAAAACAATGAAAAACAATCATTTGTATAATGTGGTGGTTTATTAGACAGGTTTTTTAAATTTATTTATACATCTATATATATATATATACAATAGGTCATATAAGCCTATATATATGTATATATATATACATGTATTTATACATAATTGTTTTGTTAAATTAATGTACAAGTTGTTTTAGCAATGCTAGTGTTAGTTACGATTTAAACATATTATGGTCCAAGTACGGTACGAATTTATACGATTATTGTCATTTCAAGGACACTTATTTCAATGCGACATTCCAGGTAGCGCGATATCGCGCGCGTGGTTACAAGTATCAGATATGTCGAGAAACGCCTGTTTTAGATTCAGCATCATGAACAGCACAGATGAAAGTGAAACACTGCTTGCTAGTAATGATATCTCGATATATAACATTACTGTTAAATGTATGTATTGTTTGAAGTCGTTACTTTAGTTGTCAACGGGAGTGGTTATTGTTTATAATTATGTATTGATTCTTACATGGTTAACTTAACGTCTTAATTAAGTCAATATAGACAATATGCCATTTCGGAGTTCCGCTGCCGCAAACCATCACGAGTAATGTCATAGCCACAGGTCAATAGACATAAGTCATAATCAACTCGCATGTGCCTGCTAAAAAGTTTTAGCTTGTAGTCTTGTTTCTTGCTTTCCGTAACTATTTCGCGTTTTTCGTGATCCTTGCCAATACACTGTAAGGTCGATTTTAACGAGTTTTATTTGGGCCTGGCATAGCCATGTCAAAAAAAAATTAGAATATGTTATATCATCATTTAAATGGTGCTACATGATGGATAATGATATGTAGTTTACTACCCTTTTTGAATGTTTTTGTTATCTTCAATATTTGCGGCGCTATTCAACTTTTAAATCTTAAAATGGTGGCATTTTTTGTCTATTGGTTTTCAGTCCATTTCTTGTGCACAGTCTGCATGACGACTGCATTTATTTGATTGGAAAATAGTAATAACATTGGAACCTTTTAACTTACGTATGTGAAATAAAAAATGGTGCAACCCTTAAGGAAATGTCAATTTTTGGTGACCTTGACTTGACCTTCACAGTTGACCTACATTCCACTTTTGGATTAATTCTTATTAATGACATAATTTAGCTAAAAAATAATTAGGTAATGAGCACTGTTAACGTTTGAAGTATGAATATTGTCAATACAATGAATTTAATATTATGCAAACTTTAAACGGCTATTAGAACTTGACCTATTTATTTGACCTATATTTCACATTTGACCTATATACATGAATTTATGGCATATTTAATTCATAAATGCACCCACTGGATGAATCATGATACAACCCTTTAGGAAATATCAATTTTGGTGACCTTGCCTTGACCTACATTCCATTTTGACCTAGATTTGACCAACATACTGGGATTAATTCCATATAAATGACATAATTTAGGTGAAAATAAATAAAAAAATTGGCAATTATCAATTGGGTGCAAAATTGCTAATATAATTACTTTAATGCTATGTAAACTTGTAAATGATTATTAGAACATAACCTATTTATTTGACCTATATTTCAAATTTGACGTATGTACTGAAATTAATGGCGTAATTAATTAATAAATGTGCACACTGAGTGTGAACATTTTTTTTTACAAAACATGATATCATTGAAAAAACCATCAAGGCAATTTATTATAACGTAAACAGTGCAGCACCGTTCATAATATTTTACAAAGATTAATGTCCAAAATACCAGGTTATTATATAAATGTTTATAATTTCACGATATGTGCATAAGTCCGTTCAACATGCACTGAAGTTCATAACTTCACGATAGGTAACATGCGTAAGTCCGTGCAATATGCACTGAATTATAGTTCATAATTCACGATAAGTAATATGCATAAGTCCATGTAATATGCACTGAAGTTCGTAATTTGTGTGTGAAAGTCCAAGAAAGTATGCACTGGGTTTGCTACACCAGCATCTTCTACCATGATCAGAGAACTCTACCAGTTGCTGATGAGTCGACCCATGCAAGGAGCAATGTCTACAATTCTCAGTTGAATAGCAGCTTTCATTATGTGCGCATATTTTCACTGCACATAACTTCCAGTTGAGCAACGGATGTGAGGTAAGCATAACTATAGCCGCTACCCATTTCTGCTGATATCACAGCTCAGCTCTGCCAGTTGTTGAAGAACAGAAACATCCTAGTAGCGACGTCTACATTTCTCAAAGTCATGTAGCAATGTTCTTGAAGTGTGCACATTGTTATTCCACGTAAATTTGAGTTGATATGTTGGATATGAAGCGACTATGATGCCAGACACTTCTGCAGAGATCAAAGAGCTTTGTCAATTCCTGAAGAGTTGACCCATGCGAACACTTGCCATTATTGATATTGGTGCAGGCCCACAGCTGTTTCCTGTTAGGCACAGTCTCGTGCGTAGGTAAGTCAGTAATTTGAAAATTTACTTTACAAATACAATAGCAATTTTTAAATATTCTTAGAATATTTTAACAATGATGATTTCAAATTGAATCAGAATTTAATTTTGAAAGGTAAAGAAAAACAATTGCAAATTTTGAGCTGTATATATATATCAATGAAAGGTTGTCTGCCAAAGAAGGATTAAGACTTGACATGGATGGTTTATTGCAAGCAGTTGAAGTTATGTATACAGTGACATCAAAGCCAAAGGTGTTCATCATCAACACAGAAACAAATCTAGACAAAGTTGATGCAAGTGAAGTACTGATATGCCAAATTCTATGTTTTGCAGTTGTGTTTTGAAAAGTAATTTTGATTCATAATGGTTGTTTGGGTTGAACTGATTTTTGAAGTGACAATTTTGAAGATTAAAAAATGTATTAGAAAAAATAGTGACAGAGTGCACATGTTGTAGCATGAAGAAAGCAGCTAAACCTGATGTTGGCATCGCTTGAAAGCTATAATAGCTGCTCTCCTCATGCTACTGACATATCTCTTCATGCCAATGGTACTCATGTGTCTCGTGCAAAATGCTTTGGAAGAAACAATTCACGATGTGCCCAGAAATTTATTTTATTTGAATCAGTGATCAGCTGGGCTATTCGTGTACTAACAATGTGCCGGGCTTGGTCAAAATGATTTGGAACAACACAGTGGCTGCCGGACTTAGGAATTCGTGTTACAATATGGCATATCACTACCTGTAATACAGAAGGTATTGAAGTCAGTTTCTGAGCAAATCACACAATACCTTCTGCCAATTCTTCAGGTGCACAGCCTTTGCATAGATCATTCGTTCCTATGTCGATTAAAACAACACTTGGCGCCTCTGCACACACAGCTCCAAATTCACGGAACAAACCACCCAAGGTAAGTCCCCCCTTTACTAGAAAGACAACCTTGTCAAACATACAAGACAGGAGAAGGTCGGGACAGAAATAGCAGTACTCAGCATTGCTGGTACACGCTTCTGACATGCGACGCCCAAAACTGTGCCCAACGATTGGCAGCTTGGCCTTGCGTGCTTCGGAATCCATTCTGAAAAAGAAAAAAACCCAGTACATTTCTGCATTGTTGTAATACCACACTTTTCTTAGTGCACACAACATCGATATCACTTCGGTATTGTGATTCACGACAGAAGCCACGTGGAGGCGACAGTGTGAACATTCTGTCCTTGTATGTGAGTATGCAAGATTGTTTGATATATCGTAACTTATTTTTATCTTCACCACCAGAATTCCTGAGTATTTGTGGCATGAAATACAAATCACAACAAGATATTATGATTCACATAAAAACACCACAAACAAAACAGTAAATATTATTAACATCAACAAAATGGATAGTCAACATGACTATAGACTGAATTATAAAATGTGAATTATAATAATATAGGATTACAGGAATACAGGTGTCAGGTGATGCAAATTAAAGTGGAAATATTAACTGTTCGCAATTTCTATAATATACACGTATTACATTTTATTAACACAACTTATTAAAATGTAACTGTTAAAAATGTGGATTATTCAGATTAAGAATGTATTCCTATATTGATTGAAAAGGAAGTAGAGCGCACAGCCACGCCCACGCCACGGCCACAGATGTGACATCAATAGACATCGCCGTAAATGTCACTGTTTTCGAAATTTTGTAACTTGTCCTAAACATCTTGATTACTAGAAAACAGTATATGTCCAATCACAACTTTCTAACATTTAACTGATGAAAGTGGGGATGGCACAGATTACAATATCGATCACACATACGTTAGAATGGCGCCGCGCCTCGGCGCATACATTATAAACAGCCGCTAATGCGCCTAGCGACATACAAAACGCATCAAACTGGCACGCTACCGGTCATCTAAGATTAATCCTTCTTGCGTTCCGCATGGATATACAAGATTCATAGTTATACCATATGAAAGCTAGGATTCTAGTTTCACAAAGACACCTAAGCATTGTTAAGATACACGCTAAAATATATTAATATTTTTGTAAGTAAACACAACGCAAAGTTCACCAACGTTAATATTGCCCGGCCGAATACAATGTAACAGATTTTACCCCGCCGAGCATCTTCTGATGGCATTCATTGGTCGATATAAATGTCAACAGTAAACAAAATTAGTATGCATATCGAGATCCACGACGTTTTCCGAGACCATGTGACCCAGCAGATCGACTGCGCGGCAAAAAACCTGAGCCATTTCTGGAACTCGTTAAACCGACGCTGAGCGGTGCTGCCACCCAACGGATGTTGACATACCGTAGGCTATATGCATGCACCAAATTGAGAACTAGGACGAACATTTAAATGTTAAGCTGTCGTTCATCGGTGAATCGAGTATGACTGTATGGCTCTTTGGTCAGAACGTGTCACGTGCAACATCACGCAGCGTATTAAAAATAGGCAAAGAGCGTTAAGAACGCGATATATATTTGACCTGGCACAAATATTCCGGTTGTGAGTATACAACCTGCTGCTGCAGGCTACAACTACAAGATGTTAAGACTCAACTTCTCAAGACAAGAGCCGCCGTACTAGACAGTAGTTGGCGAGTAGGCTACTAATTTGACGTCTTATTTCATATGCAATATACAGTGTATCTACCTTAACGTAATGCATTCTGTTCGATGTGTGTACGAGTGGATTACTCCCTGAATGGACCCAGTGTGCCAATAGCTTCGTACATGACAATAGTTTGCGTTTACATAACAGAAATAACAGAAGATGGCTGCGTTGCCAACGACAGTTTATGTCGATTGCACTCTGACACGGAAGCGTAACAAAGGAGTTAGCGCACGCGTAGTCGGAACTCCGAACTGGATTATTAAAACGTAAGTTAACATTACGTTCACAATGCTCATTTGTTTGCACAATAAAACCACCATGTTTTGGTAGACATCGGATACATCCGTACTACAAATATGTTGCATCTGATCTGATCAGTGTAGCTGGCTACAATGAAACGTATAATGTTATTTTTGGTTATGCCAAATATTAATGCCAGTAATTGTCCCAGCCTGGCTGACGAAGGGGCCATTGTTTATAAATGAAATAATCAATGTATATATTGTTTTCACAATGCTGACTCACTGTAACATTAAAACACGAATATGTTTGACTAGTAATTAAATACAGTTATACGACGTATATGTTACATCTGATCAATATAGTTAAAAAAACATATAGTCTAGTCGGAAGAAGGGGGTATCGTGCACCCCCCGGAAATCAACTTCTAATCGGCGTCTCTAGATCTGAAAAAAATGCGTAGAAAACGATGAGCTATATAAAAAATTCGTCCGGATGTCCCGCGGTATGGGAACTCATGTGATTGGTGATACGTCGGTCCCGGATCTTATGAAGCTGCTGTAATTTTTTCACTTGCAATTCCTTTGATTTCACTGAGGGGTGTAAAACGACCATAATCAGGCATGGAGAGCACATGGAGGATGCATGTATGCAGATAGTGTTTGGGGGCTGCAGGATCTGCGCTCCGGTCATTTTTTCTTTTCGGGATGATGGCTTAATGTCCACTTCTACCACCACTGTTTAGTTGGAATGGGAAATAGAAGTCACCATTAATGTTAAAACTAATACAAAACATTAAAGTAACACCATTTTTGAAATTATTGCCCTCAAAAACCGTCTCTCAACTTATCTGCAATACATATATTTTTTAAATATATTTTTTCGGTAATGGCTGCACGAATTGGCATACTAGTGTGCCACGGACACGTGTGGTCACTTCAAGAATATTTTTTTATTATGATCTTTGACCCTCAAATTTGTTCAATGTCTGCAATAATGGCTGATATATAGTGAACATAGATTTTTCGATTTTTGGTAATGGCGGCACTGATTTGTATAACAATTATACATGGGACATCCGGACGACTTGTTAACGTAGCTCATCGTTTTCTACGCATTTTATCCGTAAAGACGCCAATTAGAAGATGATTTCCGGGGGTGCACGATACCCCCTCTTTAGACTAGACTAATAGCATTTGTTTGGTTATGCCTACGAATGGTCCCTGTACAAAACGCGCGGTTTATTCTTAAAGTTGCATTCTGAGTTAAACCACCACTTTCAAGTGGGTTTGCTTCAACAACCTAACATTAAGGATATGACTTATTATCCAAGATACAATTTTAAAACGTCAACTTTGAGTATTAAGTATACATTTATTTAATATATAATAATGACTAGTATCACATGTAAAAAAACATTTTCTACCGGTACCCCAGTGCAACAGATTCCCCAAGTTTATGTTTAGTTCAGTCACAAAGCACCTACATTTACACAGTGAAAATGCCAAGATGTTTTAGAGCCATTAGCATTAGCTATGGCCGACTGGTGTACTGTGTGGTATGATTGTAGCTTGACCTACCCGTGGACGTATTGTTTGCACACGCCACCGCCACAGCAGGACTGGTCGACGTAACGGACCTCCTAAGCCGCCAGATCAAAAGAACACAGGATACGAATGGACAGCCAATTCTGGGTTAACCAGTTTCCGTAACAAATCGCTGCACAATGGTTGACAAACGAATAATCTACTGCTTCCTGGTGGTCATGGTAATCATCTACCCCATCTGGAGATACTTGGTACCGCCAGCTATACAGACACACCAACGGATAAGAATCACAATAGCGTCGACGTCATCGTCGAATTCTAGCAACGCCTGTCATCTGGAAAGCTACCTTTTTATTAATAAAACAGAACTTTCAAAATTCGCCAAGTCACCGACCTACTGGCCGCCCACAAGTAAACTGACAAGTGCAGAACGCAGCAATTTGATTGATTTACTTGAGATGGTGCAAGTGTTTCTCGAACGACATAACATCTCGTACGTTCTCGGCTACCACTCGTTGCTTGGTTCCTATCTGATGCACAATCTACTGCCGGACGCCGACAGGATTCAGCTGCTAGTCAGAGTGTCCCAAAAGCAAATACTGTCGGAGGCATTGGCGAAAGAAGACAATTTCAAGACAACGGAGCATGTCTCAATCAACGACACCTACTCGCACGTCAGGTTTTTCATGAAAACGTCGGGACAAAACCTGTTTGCGGAACTGCACTATTACGACGCAAATTCAACTCACGTGTGGACGACGATGCCGCCTCCGAAGAGAGTTGTCCTGGAGAGAGACTCGTTCTATCCCTACCACGAACGGCCCGTGGCCTGGCTCTGGCTTCCGGCCCCGAAGGATCCGCTCAAATTCCTCCTACAGATATACCCGAAGAACCACTATGAGTTGTACGGTTTGACCCACCTCCCCGCTACGATATCGTGGCCAACGTTGAAGCAGATATATCCTCTTGTAGGGCGAGTCAACTGCGGAGAAGGAGTGAAGGAGACGTTGCAAGTTTATTACATAGATCAGTATAACATCTACATTGACGAGTACTTTCCGAACAAAAATTTGACTTTTGGGTTATGATGATGTCACTTTCCTAATGTTACTTGATGAGTACTTTCCGAGCAGAACATTGACGTTTGGCTTAGGATGATGTCACTTTGCAAACGTTACGTAATGAGTACTTTCTGACCGAAACACTGACTTTTGGCTTAGGATAATGTCACTTTGCAAACGTTACGTTACGTTTCGTTTTTTACACTTTTAGACTCTGTAAAATGTTGCAAGGATCGTGTAAAGTTTACAGCATAAACAAATTGTCGCACTTACGTACTTACCCTATTGTCATACCCTAGAAATAGGTGGGATGTGTATAATCAAAAATGGTGGGAGGTTAGCTCCCAAAGGAACATTTTAAAGATAGAAGGTTAGCTCCCAAAACTGATAGAAGCTGGAACGTTGAGACCCGCCACACAATTGATACTAGACTTAGTAAGAGTATGTATTTTAAAGGTGAATCATGATATTGCTTTGTATCCAATCCTTAGGACTGCTCATAACGCGTTACACTTCACTCCCTGGCAGATCTGCTCAATCGAACACAATCTCGATTCCTTCGTGACGCATTGAGCTCCACTGCAATCACGCATGAAGAGTATTCCCATTGTCTATAGACATGCACGCATTTACACAGCTGAGTGAACTGAAGGAACGTGGGGTATAAAGCGCTTTTGAGCAGTCATAAGGACTGAATACTGCCCTATATGATAACTTATCTGGTACGCAACCGCTGCACTGAATATATTGTTTGTATCTATTCCTTTCGATTGTCTTTCTAATCCTACCATTACTGTGCGCTCTTTTTCACTCTGCCTGATATGACCATACCATTACATACAGCCGCAACAGGTGTGTAGTCATGTCGGTCGCCAAATACTATCAACTGCCACAATGGTCGTTTCTATTACAATTACTGCCAAACTTCTGAATACGGACCTTGTCCGTGTCTTATGCGGAGAACAATGGTCAATGATGAGGAAAACAATGTCACTGTCGTCGTAACTATGTATTAGCGATCAGAAGTTTACCATATTTCATCACATAGTAATCACCAAGCTGTGATGTGTCATATCAAATCAAGCAAACACTGAGGTCATCGTTGAAACGTTTTTGCTATGACAATTCAAAATAATGAAACCAAACAAATCACAATAACAATAAGATTCACTCCACTCACGCAGTCCTTGAAGAGAACTCCTCTCCGTGCCCAAGGTGACACATAAGACATCAACAAGAGCAGCGTCGTTGCTGTCGGTCGATCGGCAGCCCTGCGTGATTGTACTCCACGTCAGCTCGCAGATCTCCATTACCTTTCCCCTGTTCGTTTCCATATTTTTTGTGCGACCTCGTCTCCGTCTTCCGTCCGCTGTCCATATTAGGACTATCTTGGGTTGTGCGCCAGTGGGCATTCGGTAAATGTGTCCTGGCCATCTTCAGTTTGTCTCTTGATTCTGTTTGGCGGAGTTACGCACACACTATTGTGCGTAACTGTAATCGAGGAAACGTATGTATGTTTGTGGGTCTTACCTGAAATCAATGTATTCTTATGCGGGTACCTCTGGAGATGTCCTCCTCGTACAAATGAAAATAAAATTTTATTTTGCAACAACAATAACAATATAATAAGTAAACAACCATTTAAAACAAAACGAATACAGTTGTGTTACATGGGGGCTGCATGGCATGTTAAATGCCGTCTTCCTGTGGCCACATAAACTAAGATATATATGGATGTATATGTATACATTAGCAACAGTATGGTCGCAACTGTTTCTGGATGTCGTCTTCGGCCATCCGTTGATGATGGTGTCCTGCAGGTTGTGGAGTATTGCGTCTCTCCTCGTTTCACTTCTCAGTTGTTGAATCTTGCTGTTCAAGAATTGCACCATGCTGCCCATGACATCGAGATCGATTTCCTCTGTTCTTTGTGCATTTGGAAGTATCAACAACACGTCGGCCAGGAGCAACTCCTTTCCTGGCCGGTATTTAATCGTCACGTCGTAGTGCTGAATTCTGAACAACATCCACTGAAGTCTAGGTGGCGCTGCGATCAGGTTCTTCGGATAAATCATCTCTAACGGCCTGTGATCGCTCTCAACCGTGAAGTGTTTGCCATACACGTATGTACGGAATCGCTCGGCACCAAATACGACTGCAAGTAGTTCTCTCTCAATGTTTGCGTATCTTTTCTCTTCATCTGTGAGACTTTTGGAAGCAATCGCTATTGGTCTTCCTTCCTGCAGAAAAACAGCTCCCATGCCTCTTCCTGAAGCATCTATTGTATCGCTCGCTTCTCGTGGTCAATGTACGCAAGTGTCGTCTTGACCCGCTCGAAGACTTCTTGATGCATCTGCGACCATTGATAGTCAACGTCTTTCCCCAATAGTTCTCTCAACATTGCTCTGTTCTGTGACAGGTTTGGTACGAGTGAGCCCATGCAGGTGACGATACCAAGGAACTCTTGTAGCTCCGTTTTGTTTGCTGGGGTAGGGATCGTTTGTATGTCCTCCATCTTCTTCGGGTCTGGGTGTATGCCATTGTCGTCATAGATGGTGCCGAAGACGCTTATCTGCGGCGCTTTCACCAGACATTTCTTGCTGTTGAACACCAAGCCATGCTCGCGTGAAACCTTCATCAACTTGTGTAGGGTCATGTTCCGCCTCACTGCGTCCGAACACGGCGACATCACCCGCAATGCCCAATGTCCTTGGGGTGTTTTCGAGTATCATGTCCATCTTTTGCTGGAATACGTTTTGTGACATGACAAGCCCGAATGACAGTACCTCCCAAAAGAACTGTTGCATGTCGTCAGTAAGCTGCTCTCTCTGTCTAGTGTCACTGACCAGTAGCCGTTCTTTGCGTCTAGCTTTGAGAAGTGCGCCTGCGAACTTGTGGGTAATCTCCTCCAACGTTGGCGTTTTGTGATGACATTATTTTTATTGCACGATTGAGGTCCTTAAGGTCCAGGCATATCCTCAATGTGCCGTCTTTCTTATGCGAGAACGCCTGACTCGAGACCCAATCTGTCGGTTCTGTGTCACGCCTGATGACACTATCTCTCACCATCTGATCGTGTGCAGACTGTAGTCCATCTTTCATTTGAACAGGCCACGTACGCGGTGAGGGAATGACCGGCTGCACCTCTGGATCTGTGAAGATGCAATAGGTGCCTGGGAAGTTTCCCAACATGTCGAATCGGTCTGATTACATCTTCTTCAGTGTTCGCGTTGACCCGATGGGATCGACTTCCTGACCGATTGTACCTTTCTCTATCGCACATTTCAGAGTGACAAGCCTCAGCTGACGAGAATTTGGCAACCCCAAGATCGCCGGCCCGTCTGTTTCTACAACGAGAACTCGGCATCCACCCACACGATGTGATTATAGCGACATGGTGATGTTATATTAGTGATCCGTACTGCGGTATTCTCGTACCATTGTATGCTGATAGCGTAGTGTTCGCTCTTAATGCCAGATCCTCACGGGTCGGGTATCCTCCAGTTATCAACTCTGGAAACATCTTCTTCTTCTTGTAGATTCCCAAAGACAGTATATTGCTCTGCGTATTCGTGTCGACCTTCACCTGTAGGTCAGCTGTGAGACCGTGACTTTTGTTGGATAATTTTATGTCGATTTTAGCGAAGACTTCATTTCTGGTGTCGACTCTACTATCATCATCCGCCAACATTGACAGTGTCGCGAAGTTGAGATGCTCGAATTGTGACGTCATCTCGTCCTGTGGCTCGGCATACTCTCGTTGAACTGCGTGAACGTTTCGTGTGCGTTCTCGTCTATAAGTTGGGCCATCTTTCCCCCGTTGCGCCAATTTTCCTTCGTGCCGGGTCTTGGATCGCGATCTCCATTGTTGACGTCCTCTCCCTCTCTGGGGTTGAGTTTGATTGGCAGGCTTCTTGCACGCACACTGCTTGCCACTGGTTTAGAACTACCACTGCACTGTCTGCAAGTCGATCCGTAGGCTGGATATACATCTTCATTGCGATGCGACCAACCACAGAAACGACAGCTCTTAGTTTTGGCTGTCACGACGTAATGCACACTCGTGTGACCTGTTTGTATGCCTTGCAGCTGCGTCATGTGATTTATAGACGCCTCTGTTGTGCGCCCAATGTTTAATTTCATCATGTCCTAAGAGCTCTTTCCCTAACCCAGGAAGCCTTGTGCCTATGATCAACAGTGAGTCGTACTTCTGATTCGGCTTGGCTAAATTTGCATTGTAATGCCTGCAGTTTACATCTGGTGACGTAATCATCGACTGACTCTTCCGCCTGACAATATTTGTATATGTTGAACCGTTGGGCTCTGAAGTTTACCTTCAGCTCGATGTGTGCTTCAAACCTCTGCCACACTACAGCTGGGTTTTCTCTTTCGCCGACTGTCAGTGTCCAAGAGTTATATATTCTTAGACCTTCGTCTACAGCGTACAGCAGAATGTGGTTAACCATCTTTTCTACTTTCGTGTCCTTTACAACGAAGTATATTTCACATTTCTGTTTAAACAACTTAAATATTCCTGCTAAGTATGCGTTAGTCCAATCCATTTGTGGTGCAAGGTCAGGCATTTTGGTGTTCTGTATTTATCACAGTTTATTTATAGATGCCTTCTCTCTTGTGTTGTTTGTGTGTATTACTGCACTGGTATCGAAGTCTAGCCGCACTCTTGTTTCAGCGTACTGTCAATATTGTGCAATGCTTGTTTGTGGCATTATGCACAGTTCATAATAGTGACGTTGGTTAGTCGTTACACCACTAATTTAGCTTAAGCGAACCACAGGTTTAGCGAAGCCAGACCACCGAACTACTTTCTCGTATACAACACAATGTTTATCCAACTTCATTTCTCAACACACAATGTTCGTCTATTCTGCCCGTTTGGCAACAACAATGTCCATACGGCCTCCAGGCGTAGCTTCACTTACGATCCGCATAGCTGCCACCATGTGATATATCGACGAATTGCTGGGGTGAAATAATGTATTGGTTATACGGAGCGTCGTGCTCACACAAGCATCTCCTCTCGCCTGCCTAAAGTAATCTACGCCCACAAAGGCAAAGCTATAGGCACCCCGACTATAGAGTCTTCTGATCTGTCTAAACGTCACAAAATAAGCAATAGACCCAAACCAATGCTACACCACACGCTACTTGCGACGGCCCACCCAAGCTCGACAATACTCTAGCCACATACATGTGGCTGATACAGAGTTCTGAGCTGTACATAAGAAGAAGAAGAAGAAGCACATGACGTGCTTGCTACATCATCCAGACCAAATCACAACCAAGTGCCAACACACCGGTATTCATCCTCCAGCGATATAGTACCGTACTGACCTCGTTGAAACTTCACTTATTATTACGTTATCTGTGTTATGTGGCGGAGATGCAAATTTAAGCGCTATGTTTGTTTTTAAAATGTCGTCCTAACTATTTATTTAGCGATCAGAACATCGCCATATGTCATCATGATAAGCACAAAGCTGTGATACATCATATAAAATGAAACAAATTTAGAGGTAATAGTTGAAATTGTTCAGCTATGACAATTCAAAATAATGAAACTTCAAAAACTCATAACCCCTACCTAATTATTTATTCAGCAATCAGAACTTCAACATATTTCATCGGAATAATCATCACACTAAGCTACTTCTTATACAATTAATTAATATTGAAATGTGTGAACTGTGACAATTCAAATAAAAGAGCTGCATCGTCTGCACGCCTATGTTCTGGCAGCTACGTACTCGCTGGCTTGGCGCGCTTAAAAAATGGCGGGAAACCCGCTTCATGACGTATTATTTTCGAACGTTGTTATTGCACGCTCTGCACGGTCTTGAAATAATAATAATACGTTTCTTTCCGTTGTGCGACAAGCATCTTTGAGTGACTGTTCAAAATAATTGTGTAAAGGTAAGATTCTTCGCAGCCGACTATTTGGTACACTAATGCTTAAGCCCGACTATTAAAGGAAAACAAAAGGCAACGTTTTGGTGTTAAGCATCTAAAAGAGTTAAAACACACAACTACCGAATTTCTATGGACTACGCCATTGTTAGAAGAAAGTGACGTCACACTGTCGTAACTCGCTTCGTAAAGTTTCTGCGTACTATTTGTTCCCAACTCCGTTAGGTGGCGCTATGGTAAGTTTACCAATTAAGCTATGTGCGCATGCGCTGTGACTGTGTAAATAAGATGGCTTTCCAATTCTTCGGAAGATGACGAAAACCAAATCGATTTCGAAGCAACTGGTTACCGGTTTGAACCACAAAAACAAGGGCCTGTGTTGGAAGATAGGGCAGAGGCGCGTGCCGGTGGGCACGAACAGGAAGGCCCAAGGCGCATACCATGCCGAGATGAAATTGACTGGTGTCGGTGGGGAAATTGCCGCAGCGATCTCCGTGGCTTGTTCAGGAACAAGAACTGAATATGTCTGCTGCCAGGAGGCGCTTGCTACTCGACTGCAACGCTGTTGGTGAAGGTAATTATTAATCTGTTTAGTTTATTGTTTAAATAACCGATGAGCCTAAGTTCCGGGCTGCGTATGAACAGCGAGAGATGATCGCTCGGGCCGGGACACGTCACTTGTCTTACATTTGGGATTGGTTGACTTTTAACTTAGACTTAGTTAGATCTCAGTCTCAGTGCCACTGGACTCAGTCAGTGTTTGAACTTTGACATGTCCATTTTCGAATACCACCCATGACTATACCCTCACTTTTTAAAAGAAATGTAGTTGAATGGTTCCATGATTCATGTGAACCAAAATTGTACAGGGCAGAGCTATGATTGAAAATAAGCAGGAATTAACTCCCTTTTGTTCTATCCCCGTCGACACTCTTCACATTCGCAGTAATGGCTATGCATGTATGAACAATATGTGGCAGTACTACTTTTTAAACACATGGCAGCAGGTAGATAGATTATTTTAACTTGATGCATACTGCAATTTTTCTGCCCAAAGTTTACATTGGCTCTTATGAATAAAATATACCTTGAACATTTTTCAGCCAGAGCCCCCATTTGTTTGGGTGACAAAGAAAATGACCACCGTTTTGTGCAAATATTGACACATTTCAAAACGGCCTTCCTTAATCTGCATGATATGTCTATGGACCCAGGTATAATACTGGGATGAATACAGTTAGAGGATCGTGATGCATTCTTTGTGAAATCTGTTCAGAATAATAATCCATGTTTGCTTAACATTTGTGTAAAACTATTATTTAAATGCTTAATTCTTTGTTACAGGTGGACTGCTGTGCATTACAAACAGCAGAGGATTTAGAATTCTTTGGTTGGAGCAGGTGATGCTGCAGAATGGGAATTAGACCATCCAACAAACAAGTACGTATATATGTGCATGCATTGTTACAAGACCAGTGAAATGTGTTGTTAAATATTTATTGAAAATGTATTAACAATGAACACAATACAACATCATAGTAGCACTAGCAATACAAATATATATAGATAATTTTATCAGCAATCTGATGCCCAAATTATTAACAATCTTCCATGGAAATTACTTAGTGGACTTACCATACGTCATCTACCATCCACATGCTAAGCAAATTCACATCATTGAACTAACTACCATTTGAACCTAACATCAAGAAAGATCATGTATTCAAAACTAACAAGTATGTCGCACTAATCCATGATGTAAACAATAACGGAATAAAATCAGAATTAACATGCATTGAAATAGGTTGCAGAGGCTGTGTATCTGATCCCAACAAATCTAAGACTGACAACCTCCTTAAAATCTCTTGGAATATAACCACCAACAAAACAACTAATTCAATCGTATGCGTGTCTAAACTAGCCCTGCTAACGCCATTCACCCTTTCTAAATGTAAAGACGAACCACACTGGTTTGACCCAAGACTAATTTAAATATGATGACCATCACCCTAATATGACAATAATTACAAAATAAAATTTCCCTCAACAGCAAGTAATCCTATACATAAATGTGTTAATTTTCAATACGACTTACTTTAACCGTTAGTCATTATTTACCTTAGCCTGCTACAATATACTACTATACATAGTTATTTACTGTATTCACACATGTACTTGGGTTATCGTTTCACACTTTATTGTATTCTACTGTATGAATAAAGTGATACTCTCTCACTACAGAACAAATTATAATGGTTCCACTTAAGTTATCATAACGTATAGATACAATGTTTGTTGCACCGTCATAATTTGTTCTGTAGTGCAAAATTACAAATATTTGCCGTATTCAAGATGTTTACATGTTTAATGGTAAAGAATTTATATAAAGGAATGGTGTCGTTATAGAACTGATTTTTATATGTCATTTATTTACAATGTCACATGTTTATTTGAGCCTAATTTATTTCAGGTCTCTCAGGTGGGCTGCATACAGACAGTTTACCTGGTGGATCCATGGCAAGCTGGGACGAAGATACAGAGAGTTCTACCAGCATGCGCCAACCATGGAATAAGATCAAGGTTCCCTGCCCCCGATGGGGGACAACACGAGGGATACCACCCTGGACTTGAAAACTAAACTAGACAATGTACATGTGACCTATTAAGGTGTATGTGGGTGGTGGCAGTATTTACTGTTTCTTTACAAATTCTGCCAGCAGATCCTCCTTTAGTTTTGGGACATCTGCCCCAGTGACTGTGATCGTATGCAGTGTGATATTTCTTTATAAACACATCTATCACTCGATCCGTGAGCATTTGTAGGTGGGTACGTGGGTTCACCTGCTGTGGTCGGTTATGCAGCACCCATTGCTTACGTCTTTTGGACCACATGACACCAGTCTCAACATGTTTGTCTGGGCTGGGACGTGGTCGGTAGTTCCACGCCAGAGCAAACAGCATCAATCTAGCTTTCATTCCTACAGTGAAGAATAGTACATGCAGTATTCTAATAAAATGTCTGCAAACAACTGGTGTAACACACCAGTCTATATGTTGTTAGTAAGCTGCTGTTATTTACCTTATGACTGTAGCATTCAGTGAACTTTAAAATGCTTTTCCTGTGTACCGTAAAGTGTTGTTTGTTTTTAGTAACAATACAATGGCCAATCATGGTAATCGTACTGGTACATTAGTAAAACGATACTGATCCTTACAAATAAGGCATTCCATCATCACATTCCTTCACATAATTTATTATAACTTGTTTTTTCTTCTTAATTTCTGTATCTACTGTATATACAGTCACTGTATTTTGATATCATGTTTTGATTTTATATTTCTTTAATACAATTGGTGATAATGACACAAGTGCTCTTATTTATTTCATTACAGACAATTGCATTCTGGAATGTAATTATTACACGGATATGTAATTTATTACACTCGAGTAACTGTACTCATAAATGTACAGAGCAACTGATTACAAGGATTAGGTAGGGTGATACAGAATGAGCACTATCCATCTGTGTATTCGCCCCCTCACAATTGAGTGATTAAACTACTGAAAAGTTGGTTATCAGGAACTTTGACTATGTAACATTTTTGGTCCCATACATAAGTCGGTGGTCCACATATTAACACAACATGTAAACAGCATTTACATTATCAGTTTTGGAAGTCTGAATAAACACTGATGAGGTAGTAGTCATGCTGGCTGGTACTTTTGAGTAGCGATCCTGAAAAAAACGACGCCTTTGAAATGCAGTAATTTCGAAAACTTATTAAAATGTTAGTTATGCATAGGAGCTGATTTAGTGTATTTGGGATTCAAGTCAGTGACTGGAATTCACCTTGCACTACTTGGGTCGTGGTCCCTACTCATCATCTACTGATTGCAAATCTAAAGGTTACTTGTTGCTTTGGACATGCCTCAGGTATAAAATGAATACATATCAAGTTTGGTACTTACTTCAGCAACTGTGCGTCACCGTTACATGTTGCACAACACCACCACAAATGGTTTGATACATTCTGTATCCAACGAAGGAGGTCCTCGCATCCCTTGCCTCGGCCCTTTGCAGTAAACTTGCGGTTGATGCCTTTCCCCATGTGCCACATCATGTTGGTGATCGAGCTGAAATGCAAATTACAATTATTTATATTTTTGATCCAAATTCAAGATATTTTCACAACGGCTGTTACCTGCTTTTGCTGTTAGTGTACAAAAAACAAGTTAGTGAAGATGTGCACATGGTATATTATTAAAGATATTTCGACAATACCTGTATATGATTATTGAGTGATGCAAGTATTTTTTATAATACAAACATGGTGTATCTGGTGAGCTCATTGATAACTATATTTGGATCACATAATTACTGGTTGTACACACGGCACTGTATGCAGGCACGCCAGTGTATATCGCGTCACTGCTACATCGTTACGCACCACGCAGGACCCTACGCTCTGGCGGTGGTCTGCTTTTGAATGTTCCACGCGTAACCCTAGAACGTTATGGTCGCCGGGCATTTGCATGTGCTGGGCCGACATTGTGGAACTCTCTGCCTCTGGAATTACGCGCGATTAAGAACACTAGACAGTTTGGAAAATTATTGAAGACATTTCTGTTCTCAAACTAATATGGCCAGACATAATTTAACCTTTGCTTTATTCATGCATATAGTTTTAATACATTTTTCGTCTTATTTATCTCAGGGTCACATTTTAGTATCTAATCAAATTATTTAATGTAAATTAGGCTTTTATTTTATTTATTTTGTATTTATTTATATATATATTTTTATTATATATATATTTTTTCCAGTAGGTTCAGCTGTTCAGCACTTTTGCTAATCGTTTATTTTATCATTGCATTTACCCGTAATTTTACTATACTTAGGCTTATATATATATGCATACACTATATACTAGGATATTGTTTGCTAATTTAATTTATTTTCTTATTTGTTCTCTTAAAAGTGTTTTTATGCTTCTTATATGATTGGCAATTTGTAAACACCCGTGAACGGGGGTCATTAGTCCCGGATTTGATGGTGTATAAATAAAGTTTATTATTACTCCTAGATATATCCTTCTAAATGCTGAATAATTTTTTTTTTTTTTAATGGCCATCAAATGTGGCATAATTAATACAAATTACTTGATATTGACACCCTTATTCCATGGATAAAAGTGGTGTAAAGGTATGTAATTATAAAATGATATATATTCACAGTAAACATAATAAGCTATCATAATCTGGCATGAAAAACATTTTAGTATTTTTTTCTAAAAAACACTTTCATCTGGGTTGTATCCCCTTAACTAAAATTGAGTAACATTATGTAATTTTACTAAATACAAATTTTAAACGTTTTACAATAGAGTATATAGTGATATTCTTGTCACATAAACTGTAATCACACATAATTATATACGAAGTCCAATTATATAATTAACATCATAACATAAATGATAGGCCAAACATTTCGATATATGACAATGTCTAATGCAATATTATTGGATGCAGAACGTATTTTTTTCATTTAACACAAAATACAGTAAGTTTTGCAATGTTATTATAAACGACAATCATTCCAGCCCTTGTTAATCCGTTACTGTAATATCGCTCACGCGACTTGATTGCCGTTAACCTTTGCTATTCGGCTATCTTCTAAAGTCTAAACTCTTTATGGTGCAATATAGTACATTATGGTACTGTTCTAGCTTGCATCCAGCATATCTTGCATCTCAAATTGTAAAGTTGTTGTTCCCTCCGTCTTCCTTCCTTCCTTCAGTTGGGCGGTACGCAAATGGCTTAAGAAGACCGGAGCCTTACCTCGGGTATGTCGCTCGCCAAGCCGTGTGCATCATCGTGCTTTGGTGATGCATTGTCCCCTCACGGCTAAGGGTGTATTTGTTTGTCAATGAAATTGAACAAACAAGCGTTCCAGGTTCGTCACGAATATATATGTTTTATTCATCAGTAGAAACTTCAGACACGATGTCCGTACAACGTTTGCACATTCATGTGCGCCGACAGTTCAACTCTATTTTACATTTAAAGTGTCCGTGGTTTTTGAAGATCGAACGATAAAGCAATATATAAACCACCGTGGTTTATATTTGCCGACATTTTGATAAGTCTAAACTGTGGGAAACATTTTCCTAGTTTCCCGTGGAGAGCGTCAACGTGTCTCTTCGTGTGTGTTCATTGC